>JASDQU010207970.1:0-28279 GCA_032191745.1 Picea mariana | reverse complement strand
TCCTACAAAGGCTTCTATCATATCTGACGTCCCACTCGTCGTAGAAACCCCCCCTCCAGAACCTCCTGGATACTCGTTGACCTCGCCAGTCCATGATTCCACCTCTCACCAAGGACATATTCCAGTTTGGGAGACAGTTCCCCAAGCCATCACTCAAATTCCCTTCTTTTACCCTCCACCAGGTATCGAAGCTTTTCAGGTAGCCGCAACGCTCACACTACCTAATATGGTGTTAGCAATCCCAGTTTGGTATTTACACCCACTAGAGATGGTCCCTCGACCATCCCTTCCACCCCAAAAAGAAGGAATCCCCATGACGATTCCCATTCTTACTCCAACCACACCCCCACTCACTAACCCCCCTGCTCCAACTGGGGGCATGAGAAAGAAGAAGGAGCCCACAGGTCCACTTCCTCCACGCATCCCACCACCTTGCGCACTATGTGAGAAAGAGGGACGCCAAACCAACAACTGCCTGTCTCTACCAGAGTTACGGAATTTAATTCCACTCAATCAAACTCCCCCAACACTCGCCACTACAGCTAGTCCCGCCACTACCACCCCCCCTTCCAATAGTAAATGATTGCGGACCAAATACGCGTGTGCTATATGTTCATAATATGGCCATTATACCCACCATTGCCTAGCATTGCCATGCTTTCGACAGACGTTAGCCGCAGTACACCAGAACTCCCAGAGCAACCCCAGTCCTGCTACGTCCTCCTCAACAAATATCACTAACATCTGCTATGTCACCACTTCAGTCAATGAACATATGAGATGCCCTTGCTCTCTCTGTGATTCATTAGCTCATTTTACATACCAGTGTCCTATGATCCTTGAATACAGGCAATGCCAATTGACCCTGCTTCAACGGCCCGTAGAGACGATAATTGACATTATCTAGTCACTAGCAGATTTTCATGTCATTTCTCCTGAACCCAAGGCCCTCCCAATGCCTCCATGGTTCTTAGATGATGTATTTGAGGATTCACCCCCCAACCCCCCCAACTCTCCCGCTCTTTCCCCTACAGACATTTTACACCCAACCACCATGGGTACCCCTCAATACTTCAATATATGGTTTATGTTGAGTGAACCCTCACCATCTCCTAACATTGTTCCTCCTCCTTCTTCCTCATCAGGGGGAAACCACACGACCACTGTCACCGAGATCACTCCTCACGACCCCTTATATTCCCATCACTTCCAATGCGACAAAGAAATACTCGAAGAGTTAAACCACCTGGACTCTCCCTGGGATGTGCTACACCATCGCGCACTCTTCTCTCCACAGGAAGCCTCCCTGCCTCCTAACCAAAACGCCATTTACGTGGTCGAAACCAAGGATTTTATCCCATCAGGGCCTATCGACTGGTTCAAAAACCCCATTCCTGCCCCGGATGCTTTTGAAGAAGGCAACATGGCGAACATTTCCCCCACCATTAAAATCAACGTTTCTATTAAAAATGGCATCGTCGAAGAAATTACCATTGTAGCTGCTCGCACTCCTCAGGAAATTACCGCATATAAATCCCTCTTCCAAGAATATAGGGATATTTTCACCTGGTCATATACAGAAATGCCTAGCCTTGATCCCTCTATTGTCGAACATCGCATCAACACCTGGCTCGAAATTACACCAGTTCACCAAAAACAGCGACCGCTACACCCATCCAAAGTCGCGACTATCAAAGCCGAAATTGACAAGTTATGCGCTGCCGGGTTCATTTACCCCATCGCCTATACCTCATGGGTTTCCAACCCTGTACCCGTTAACAAAAAACAGGGCACGATTCGTGTTTGCACAGAATTTCACGATCTCAATCACACATGTCCCAAAGACAACTTTCCAATGCCTTTTATCGATCAAATTATCGACGACTGCGCCAGCCACGAGGCTCTCTCCTTTATGGATGGATTCTCTAGTTATAATAAAATTCAAATTCACCCCGTCGATCAGTATAAAACTACATTTACTACGCCTTTCAGCTTAAAGAATGCCGGCACAACTTTCCAGCGGGCTATGACATACATCTTTCATGATCTGGCTCATATCATTCTCGCCTACTTGGACGACCTCACAACTCGATCCAAGAAACACACCCAGCATCTTGATGATTTACAAATCATCTTTCAACGGTGTTGTCAATACAACATCCGCTTGAATCCTCTCAAGTGCATGTTTTGTGTCACTGCAGGGTGCCTCCTCGGCTTTATCGTTTCCCAAAGCGGTATTACCGAGGATCCCCTCAAAGTCCAAGCTATCACCGAAATTCCACCTCCCCGGAATTTACGCCAACTTCAGAGCCTACAGGGAAAAGCTAACTTTCTTAGATGCTTTGTCCCAGACTACGCCATACGTGCGCACGGTTTCCTTTGATTACTACGTCACGACATCCCTTTTCACTAGGATGCCCATGCCCAACAGTCATTTGACGATCTTAAAACTGCCCTCTCGAGCGCACCTTTAATTAGTGCACCTGACTACAATCGTGACTATATCCTCTACGTATCAGCATCAACTGTATCAGTAGCCGACGTCCTCGTCTAGCTAGGTGATGAAAATCGTGAACATGTCATTTATTACGTTAGTAAAAACCTCTCAGGGCCACCCTTGAAGTATAAACACGAAGAGAAACTTGCTCTTGCAGTCGTCCTTGCAGTCCAGAAACTGCGCCACTACATTCTGCTTCACACAACAAAGGTCGTCGCAGTTCCAACCCTATGCAATACTTGCTCAGTCGTCAACAAGTTAGCGGCAAATTTGCTCGATGGATCATTATCCTTCAGGAGTAAGACCTCGAGTTCTCAACACCTAAGAGTAAGAAGGCCCTTGTTCTCGCCAAACTTTTCATAGCCCTCCCCTTTGACACCACTAGTACCCCTGTCAATACCGACTTTCCCGACGAACATCTCTTTTACATCACTTCGGATGACCCTTGGTACGGCGACCTCCTTGTCTATCTCCACACTCAAAAATTAGGTAACCACCTTTCACGAGATGATCGTCGTCGTATTCGCCATCAGGCCCCCGCTACCTCCTCATCGGAGACATCCTATACCGGCGGGGCGTCGACACCATTCTTCGTCGATGCCTGACTATTGATGAGGCCGATAGAGTCTTAGACGACTGCCACAGAGATGCATGTGGGGGCCATATTTCCGGCATATCCACTGCTCAAAATATTATCCGAGCCGGTTACTTTTGGCCTACCTTGTTTCATGATTGCATTCATGCTGTGAAACGATGTGAGCAATGTTAGCTCTACGCCAACAAAGCTCGAGATCCCCCCACTCTTCTTCACCCTGTCATTACTGCCGACCCTTTTTGTAAATGGGGCATCGACTTCATGACTTGTAATCCCCCCTCCATCAATGGTCACACATACATCGTTGTTGTCGTTGATTACTTCACCAAATGGGCAGAAGCTATGCCCACTTTCAACAACACTGCTGACATTGCAGCGCATTTTTTCTTTAACCACCTCATATCCCGCTTTGGAGTACCGCTCCAACTCATTTCCGACCATGGCAAACACTTCGAGAATGAGATCTTCGTCGAACACTCATCTCAGTTAGGATTCTCTCACGAGTTTGCCTCACCATATTACCCTCAGTCTAACGGACAGGTCGAAGCAGTTAACAAAGTCCTCAAAACCATGTTATAGCGCATGCTTAATAAACATAAAACCAATTGGCATCATATGTTATTTTTTGTGCTATGGGCTTACCGAACGACTGTGAAAATAGCTACTGGTTTCACACCATTTCATTTAGTCCATGGGGTTGAGGCCACTCTTCCCATCGAGTGCGAAATTCCCACCTTACGCACCGCAATTGAGCTATTACCCGACACTGCTCCAATGGAGCAGTGCTTGATGAACTTGGAGTCTTTGGATGAAGATCGTCGATCTTCCTTACAGAACAACGAGGGAGCTAAAAAATGATCCAAGGCTACCTTTGATTTCCATGTCAACCTTCGCTCATTTCGCGAAGGCGACCTTATCCTGGCTTACGATATCGCTCATGATACCTTTGGCCACGAAAAATTCGAGTCCCTCTAGCATGGCCCATACATCATTCAACATTGCCTCACCAAAGACACATATATTCTAGCCTCTCCTGAAGGCCTCTCTCTCAAAGAACCCGTCAATGGGTTATACTTAAAGAAATTTTACGCTTAAACGTAGTCATTCTACTTTAGGTTATTTTCTTTTATAGCATTTTTAATCTTTTTTCCCTCCCTCACGTCTAAAATATCCTTTGTACTATTGACAGATTCTTTCTCCACCAGCCTACCACATTGGTAACGCCGACGACGCCAGCCGTTGGACACAAAATCTTGCTTCGGCTGCTTGGGCTCTCTACACCCCCTCACATGAAATGCTCCATTCGAGCGGCATATGTTTGGGTTCAACAACCAACAACCAAGCCGAATACACTGCTGTCATTGGCCTCCTGGCCAACACCCAGCATCATCGTATTCGTCACCTTAGCGTCTTCCTCGACTCTCAACTAGTCGTTCTCCAGCGCAACAATGTGTACCACGTCCGCGATCCTCACCTCTTTCGCAAATACCTGCATGTTAGGCTTTTATCTCGACATTTCGATTCCATTACATTTACACATATTCCAAGACAATTGAATCAAATTACAGATAACCTAGCTAATATTGTGTTAGACTGGCATATATCACATCAAGCTACCTCTACACATACATAAACATATCAAAAAACCTGTGACAGCATATATATAGAATAGACATCATCAACACATTAACCAAAAACATGTAAACACCACATAGATCTCAAAAGTGTATACTCATGTATATATAAAGGTCCACAATGCCATCTGAATGTTTACATACAACAAAATACAAGTATCTGCAGGCCAATGAAGCACCTCGGTAGAAAATGGGCTCACCAGCCTATATACAAAAATATATATATATATATATACATCAATGCCTAAGAGCACCACTCATGGTGCCTCTAGAGCACCACCACCTGCTGCTCCCTCAGGTGGTGGCAGCCCACCACCACCTGCCGCAGGCGGTGGTGGTCCACCCTCGACTGACCCCTCCTTCCCCGGTGGCAGACATCCAGTCGTCATCGCAGGAGCCACTGCTGCCCGTCGTACTATGGCCCGCCATGGTAGTGGCACCCCCACACACTGCTCCAGGAAAGCCTCATCCTGGATGCGTGACCATATGCCCTCAGGCACATCCTGTAATACTGTCTCCAAACGATGGTGTATGTCCTCAAAATCAGCTCCGACCGCCATCAAAGGAGCATGTGATGGCCCAGCACCAGGGTCATCAAACCGACGCCTCCTCGCTGCCCTCTCTGGCTCAGCTGGTCGCACCACGGTGTCCTCACGCCGACGTCTCTCTCCCCGCGGCGGTCTCTCCGTTGCTCTCTGCAACTCCACCTCGCGCCCGCGAGGTGCCACATCTGCACATAAAAACAAACACTAGATAGTATCAACACCTATATCATATACATAAGGCATGCTGTCTCAAAAAACACAAAACACACATATCAACATCATCAAATCCACATACCTCAGTGGTCAAAAACCTCCCCTGGAGGTAGCACCATGTCCGGATCATCCCGGAAATCAACCCCGGCATAGGGGTATCGTAGTATCACCTACGACATTTGCCACCATACCTATGCCGCCTCTGCAGTGAAGAAGTGGCCACCCTCGCCACCACCATGGTGAAGCAACACGGTAGACCACCGCCTCTGTCGTGGCTCTCATGCCCCAGGCGCACCCAATAGAATCCTAGGGCGCAAAATCGACACCCTCTCCAGAAACCAGGCCACCAGGATGGACCCGAAGGAAAACTCCCCCGTATCCATGGACCAACAGTGGTCCAATTGCCCCACCATCCTCACATGCAGTGTAAGCTCCCAGGCAAACTGCTCGTCGGCCAACACTCTCTCCATGACCATCAACTGGCCCCCACTGATCCGCTGGGTCGCCAGTGACCCATATACTCTCACAATCATCGCTGCTATACAGCGATGCACTAGGGCATCTATCGACCCAATGCTCACAACCATCCCAAACATAAAGTTCTGACTTGAACAGTATCTCCGGCCAACGGTCGCTAGGGCTAGATCCCTCGATAGCACCGGCTTCGCCAGTAGGGGAACACCCCAAAACGGGAGCCCAGTCAAGAAGTACACATCCTCCACCACAGTGAAGGGGATCTGCTCTCCTCGCACAAGGAAGCAATGCAGCTCCGGACTCCACATCTGGATCAGGAACTGCAGGAGATACTCCTACGCCCATATCAACGGGCACTCAAAGAACTTTAGCAATCCACAGGCTGCTAAAGTTGCTCACACACCTGGCTCCTCAATAGTCACGGCGTCTCGTAGCTGGGACCAATCTCGCTCTCGCCAACCCACTGGCATCGTGCAAACTTTCCACCTACAGCCACAACAAAGAGTCTTATATTAGCCCACGAGACCATCAACAACATCACAAAGATCAATTTTACACCTGTCAACCTTGCCTCTAAGGCGCGGCTGTTTCAACCCACAGGCGCACACACATGCGCGCCTGTTCACTGCACAGGCGCGTATGTATGTGCACCTGTTAGCTACACAGGCACTCTCTCAGATGCACCTATTAGCTGCACATTCGCGCTCTCAGGCACACCTGTTACGAGCTTCAGGTTAGTCTTCTGATCATCCTGCATAGAAATAGAATTTTATTTTTTGGGCAGTGGCTGTACGGAGGGCCGTACAGAGAGATTTTGTGGATGTGGACCCCACGTGCACGGGCGATCCGGAAGTAGGCATGCACATGTGCGCGCCCGTCCATCGGATAGACGCGCATGGGGGCATTGGTGAGGGGATTAAAGGCGCGCATTGGTACACGCCTGTCCACACCACAGCCGCGCACAAGTGCGTAGCTGTACATCTGACAGGCACGCACATAGTGCGCACCTTTAATCCCCTCACCATCACCCCCATGCGCGTCTATTCAGTGGACAGGTGTGCATGTGTGCATGCCTACTTCCGGATCGCCCATGCACGTGGGGTCCACATCCACAAAATCTCTCTGTACGGCCCTCCGTATAGCCCCTGCCCAAAAAATAAAATTCTATTTCTATGCAGGATGATCAGATGACTAACCTGAAGCTCGCTAACCACCAATCGGATGCCTCATCCTCCCTGAATCTCCAAATCTCTTCTGAAAATTGCTCGTCCAGTCACTATTGCAGCAGGTACAAATGAGGTGGCAATGTGGGCCCTACAGCTATAAATAGGCCTTTTTGCCAAACTTCCACTCACCATTCCGGGAGCCCATGGTGTCCATTTCTCGATCCGTCTTCAGCCATAGGATCAACATCCCATCATCTACATCACAACAGTCCCTGGGCCTCTTTTCATCCTGAGCCCCTGGGGCACCATTTTCATACCCTGGTCAGGTACGCATGCACATATTCACGCTTATCAAATACATGCTCATATCTTCGATTCTCTTCAGATATTGTTCACGTTGGGTATTTGGTTTTCATGTGTGTAGGTACTTGATCATCATCCATTGGCACAACCCCTTCAGGTATATACTTAGCACTAGCATGTAGTCTTTCCCTCTGTATCGCACTTACATTTCCAGTCACACCCTCTAACATTTGCCTCTAGGATCCCCATTCCTGGCTCTGCAATACCCACACCTCCATTTGCATCTTCGGTACTGTCACCCGGTAGCATTCTTACCCACATGAGTTGTCCCATTCATAACGCCTTTTGGCACTTCTGACACTCATGCTGTTTTTCAAAACCCTTTAGGGATGGGAATCCCGATAGTCTTTCATCATGTCGCGAATCAATTGCATATTCCTTCTCCTCATTTTGCTAGCTTTCCCACATGGACTCCCAGATTATCTCTTCACAGTTATATTTTTTGACTGCACCTTCGCAGTATCATGAACCCTCCATTTCATCCATAATCAGTTTGCCCATCTGCAAATCTACCTTCATTTCACCTACCTCATACAGAAACTCACCGATGGGGCCCCCACTCTTCATCAGTTCTCCGAGCAAATTATGCCCTACATGGGCCACCCATATCACACTGGGGCACCCATTTCTGTATTTGTACATTTCTCCCCAATTATTCGTTATTTATTGTACAAACACCTTTATTTCCATTCGTTCCATTACCCTTTTTGTCGTCACCTTTGGCGACCTGCTTCCCTCTTTTTGGCCAACCGCAACCCATGTCACCCTTGGTTCGAGCACTACTTATTATCTACCCTTTCCAGCATCGTACATATCTTCAGAGTACCCCACAGGTAACTTACCTCTGCCCTCTGAATTTGTTCACCTTGTCCCGCCTCTGGCACAACTTATCCCCGGTATTGTCGCCCCCCTGACACTCGACCTCGTTGAACGGTTGCGGCCACTTTTTCTCTCACACATACTCCAACCAAGGGCAGTATTGAGTCTTCCCACATCTTGACTTCTTCCATGTACCTCCGCCACTTCCTCACCTTAGTAGATTTAACAAAGCCATTTGCTTCTGGGAGTCGCATCCCCCTTTTTGTCGACATCAACACAGTTTTCCAGAAGGCTGACAATATCTTGATTCTCATTATCCCCTCAATGAGAGCTCTCAGACGGCACAGGGTGAAACACCATTGCTCCCTGCTGTCGTTGACCCCCATAACATTAGACACCAACACTTTCTCATGTTACGGTGGGTCTTACTTTGCGACTATTGCAGTTTTTTCTTTCATTTGGCGAAGACCTTTGAACTTGGCTGGGCTGTCAATGCCCATATAGTCGGTGATACTTATTACCGTGATCACTGCCTACTATTCAGAGTATGTTCATTTGTAGAATTGTCTTATGCCTATTCATTCTAAGATCCATCTTGTTTTTCATGTATCATGATTAAAGAAGGTGATTGGAACTAAGTTCCAAACTCAAACCAATCTCCCTAAGTTTGATAAATAAGGTCCCATTTAGTTGCAACCACAATCAGTGTTGGACCAGTGAGAAAATCGTCTCCTCCAGTGCACCATCAAGAAAGTGTTAGTGCAATGGAAAGATACAACTCCAGAAGATTCCACCTGGGAGCTGGCTACCATTCTACAAGAGTTTCGTCATCTCAAGCCTTGAGGACAAGGCTCTTATTCAAGGGGGAGGGAATGTTAGGGACGTAACCTCCCTAACCTCTCAAGTAGGTAGAATAATATATTTCCATGTAATAAAGGCCGACATTAGTTAATAAGGCCTATTTAATAATTTTGAATGAGTCAATGTAAGAAGACCTAATAGAAGCTTCCTCTTCTAGAAGGATCTTCCTCTAGAATGATCTTTAGAAGATAGAATTGGTATAGATAAGAGTAGGAGGCATGAGAAGTTTTGTCTTGAGAATTATTGTAATAGAGCATTTCTTTGTTGGAGGTTTCCCCCTCGAAGAGGCAAATGAACATTGTTTTCTATCAATAAAGGTATTATTTTGGTGTTGTGGTTTCATATATTGTGTTGTTTCACTGTTATTTTCTACAATATTTCTATTTTCTTCTATTATAATAGATCTGGTACCTAACATATGCAAAGGAAATATTTGAAATGCATGAAGAAGAAATCATGCGTGAGAACAATGATGAATATGGATTACAACATTGGAGGAGATGAAGTTGTTTTATGTGATTATTCCATTGGAGAAAAGAGTGTTGCCACTAAGAATGTGGAATAGACAAGTGAAGAAATGAAACATGTACATTGTACATAGAAAGCGAATATGGTGTTTTGATGGAAATGATAGTGTAAAAGAATGATTTGCAACACAAAAATACAAGGAAAAGACTGAGGTGGAGGAGTTTGTGCATCAAACTCAAGAAGTATCAAACAGTAACAATTCATTGAAGAGAGTGTAAGTGCATGCTAAAGATATTCTTGTAGAATAAGTAAAATTGTATATGTTGCAGAGATGAGTGGTATTGCAACAACTAAGTTGCAAGGAAGAGATGTTGCAACTTGATGAGTGAATTTTAAGAAAAAGATGGTGTTGCATAAGAGATCGATCTTACAACAATGGAGTTGCAAGGAGATGATGTTACAATAAAGGTAATATTGGAAGGGATGCAGATGGGAAATATTGATTA
Source organism: Picea mariana (assembly GCA_032191745.1). Classification (NCBI taxonomy): domain Eukaryota; kingdom Viridiplantae; phylum Streptophyta; class Pinopsida; order Pinales; family Pinaceae; genus Picea; species Picea mariana. The sequence goes on along the minus strand of JASDQU010207970.1, from coordinate 18,138 downwards.
CCATAATTGTTTGAGTATTATTTTATTTGTAGGGAAGGAAAGGAGTAGTTTGCTTCAAGAAGAGAAAAAGAAAACTAGACAAAATATGCAACAAGGATGCTACCGAATTGAAAATGATGTTAGTTGAAGATGTAAAGTATCACTTTAGAAACATGTTGAAGATAATTGTTGTAGAATAGTGGCTATAATTAAATCAAAGAAGAGGGAAATCATGATTGAGCAACAAACATTATTGTTGTTTGTTGAGACAATGGAAATGGTGCAAAAGAGGGAGGATGGGGAGGTAGTAAGCACCATTAGTGGGAGAAGTTTGAGGTGTTTATGCACAAAATGGAACCTTGAGAAAAACACTCAAAACATCCTTATAGGGTTCTTAAGGGGAGAAAATGGGGATCTGTAAACATAAGATATGTTTAAATCCCTGGACTTGCTAGCTGCGGGGTTATCTTCACTAGTTAGATAAGTTGGCGGGGCTTAGCTTTATTAGTTAGACATTTGAAAATAAACATATACTTGAAGCAAATAAACATAATTTACCTCTAAAGGGAAGCACCTCTGCTTTCACCCTAGTGTTGGACCATAGATTATAGCCTACCTACCATACTTAGGATTGATTTATCCAACAACAAGAGCTTCTCAGAATTAGATCTAGGTTTCTTTTCATCTGACCCAAGATTTTCCTTAAGGTTAATCATTTCCTTATTTACATAGATATCCTCCTAAAAAATTTAGGTCAGGGTATTTTTCCATCCATTTTAAAATTCAAAAGTATAAAATTTAGCGTGTACATTAGCAACAAGTTTTGGGTTATTTGGTATTTTTTTAGAATAGTTGTAAATCTTTAATTGAAATCTTGAATTCTCTCTTTGCTATCCATTTTCATGTTAGATGATGCAGGAGCATCGCCCTAACCCAACAACGCGCCAGCTAGACAACACATCAAGTGCGCATTCAAGGAAGGGAGAGGCGCCAACCCTCTCATTTTAAATTCTAGAATGTAATTAAATGTTTGTAAGGCTGGAAGAGCCAAATCGATGCCTTTGTGAAGATAGTAGATAGAGTCACCTTTAATGGTTGACAGGCTGATAAGATCTAGATCCAATTCGAACTAAACAACCATTGAATGTAATTCATTGTAAATTAATGGGAGTAGGTAGCTTGGAGGGAAGAGCTCGAGGAGCCCCTTTTGGTAGAAAAGATCTTTGTATGTAGATTCATTAGGGAGAGAGGCAGATATATTAGAAGCTAGATTGGAGAGAAGAGAGGAGAGTCGAGACTCAGTTTTAGTCTGAGCTTTTGTACACGTTGTAAATAGGCATTCTGAGATTAATACAAAGAGCAGTTTTTCCTGCATGAGAATCTTTATGTGTTTATGTGTATTTTGAATGGATGTATTTTATGTGTTTATATGCATATGTTGTAGATGTATGTGATCGGTTCCATTTGCAGGGATAGACATAATTATCTATTTGAGAGTTTTCTAATTTTAGTCTGGGTTCTTTGTGGCTTAATGCAAGGGGTTGCATGACAGAGTGTCGAGGACTCTGTGAGCCAGTGCAAGTGTGAACATCTAAGTTCTGTGTCAAATTCAGGAAAAGACGTGCTAGGAGGGCACACCAGAAGAATCATAAACTCAAAGGAGAACCTCAAGGTTACTGAACACCTTGGAGGAAAGACTATGCAGAGGAGGGAATAGAGAGAAGACATAATTGTTGAGAATTCTGTGAAGCTCTACCAGGTGGGCATTGAGCGTGTACAAGGAGTGCATGAAGGAAATCTATTTCAAGTTTTGTGAGAAGAGAAGTGTCCAGGAGAAGACACTCACAGAGTTGTTAAAAACTCTGTAGGCTCAGCAAGGTGTGCTTGAGCAAAATTTTCCAGGAGGGCACTTATATCCCTTCGAGGAGAGAAAGGGACAAAGACCTTTGAGGTCCAAGCAGTTGAAGCTTAAGGAGGAAAATAGAGTTTTTGAATACTCTGGAGGGAAGACCTGTGCAAGGAGTATGTGCATAGCGAACTGTTTCAAGTTCGTAAGCTCAGGAGGAATAGTGATTTTTGGCACAAAGTTCCAATAGAAAGGAGCAACAGTTCGAGACACTTCGAGGTCCAAGCCACATAAAAGTTCAGGAAGTATAGAATAATAGTGTGCAAGGATCCTACAAAGAGTTGCAGAGATTGAGAAATCCTTCGAGGTTTCAGAGTGAGAAAGCCAAAGCTCAAGAAGAGGAGCGACAACTGTCGTTGGATCGAGTAGAGGAAAAGATTTGGACCATTGGGACCCACATCTAGACAACGAGAAGTGAGCGCAGGAGGAAACAGATCTTTGCCGTCAGATCTGGAAGCGCATGGACTAACAACTGTTGGATCCAGAGGGAGTGTACGAGGTTTAAATCCCTTAGAGTGCACATAAGAGTGGACTTTGCGAAGTCCTGAAGTTCTGAAACCATCGGAACCACCATCGTCCAGGCAGACAGGTGGCAGCAGATCTGAAAGCTCGGGAAATCGGGTATCGGAAGATCAGAGGTGAGGAGTCTTTCAACTTCGCAAAATGTAAAGTCCCGATACAAGAAGGAACGGATCGGACCATTGGATCGGGAGAACGGAGGTGAATCGCATCGGGGATTCCCGATACACGAAATCTCGAAACATCTTTTGAGTTGGCACTTGGTTTTTCCATCGTCATAGTTAGAGGGGTCTAGCGAGAGGAGCTAGCGCTGAGATAAAATATCATCAATTAGAACATTGAGGATTGAGATTTTGGGAATAAAGGAGTCAGGAGCAACTCGCGTGCAGAAGTCCCAAAGTCGTGAAGTGTGATGCGCCATTTAGGTTAAGCCTGTAGTCATGGGAATGGTCATATAAGCGGAGGGAGATAATGGTTGTTAAGCCCTTTTTGGAGTTTCGGAGTTGGGGAGTCAGGGGTGGTTCATACATCGAAGTCCCGACATGCGAAGTCCTGAAACACTTTTTGCGTAGACGCGCGGTCACAGCTCGTGGTCGCGTGAGAGAAGAAGATTGTGCCTAGTGCTTAGTTGTGCAGGAAGAGTTTCATAACAAGACATGTGGTTATAAGTGTTGAAGGTTCTAGCAGGGAGTCAAAGAGCCATTTCGGCTCAAAGGAAATATAATGATCCTTGATCGGGAGGTCAGCGGAACCTGTCGAGGTAGAGGTAGTTAGGGGGTCTGCATCATTAGATATCTCTAATACCTATGCAATTGGGGTTCATTTATCTCCAAACTTTCTTAAGAATGTTGTTTCAAATTGTTCCCAACTTTTGATAGATCCTTTGGTTAGATTAAAATACCAAGGAGATGATTTATTCTCGAATGTATAAGGAAAAATGTGGCATACAACATATTCTTGTTGAACATTCATTAATTTGACCACTAGCATAAATTTATTTATATGATCTTCAAGCAATCTAAATTCATTTCGATCAAACTTAGGCAACAATATCTTAGGATGTTTTGGTAATTCATGTTGTTGTCTATGTATATTCAAAGCATCAATGATCAATGAGGCAGGTTGTTGCTTTTGGTTTTCATCCATAGGGGTATGATTAAATTGAGGTTCAAGTTCAATATTTTAATAAATACAACTAACAAATGGAGAGAGAGGAGGAATCTTGTCTAAAGGATTAGAAATTCTATCCAATGATAGAGAAAACAAATCATCAAGACTTGAAACAATAGCATTTTCATTAATTTGGATTATCTTTCTATGAGCTTTAGTGGTTCTAGGAAATTGCTACAATAGAGGTAATTTTTGTCCAACTTTGTGAGAAAATGCTTGAGTAACAGACATAAAAGTGTCAAGCTTAGGTCGTGGAATAAAAAAAGGATATCTAGGCTCAATTTCAGAATATGGCTCTGATTGGAGAAGTCAAGGATTTTCAAACTCTTATTTTGTGTCTTAAAAATTTAATTTAGGGCTAGGTATTTTTTCATCTTCTAAATTAGATTGATTGGATGATGATTTAGGTCTATTTTTATTTTGATGATAACTTCTTGTCATAGAAATACTACCACATTCAACCATACAAGGGTGTGCACCCTCCTAGTGCCCAAATGTTGATGCAGACTAGTTTCCATCGTCAAACTTAGGGAGGTTGTCCAAATCTAAATTCTAATTATCTTTTGTGCTATTTGGGATATAAATCTCTTCCAATATGCTTCCCTAGCTACCGCTAGATAAATGTGCTTTATGTGCCAAACATCTAAATTCTAAATGTGTTCCTAAAAGCTAACAATAGATTGTAGTTCCATACTAAGGACTTGACGAGGATTTAATAACAAAGAAAAGTAAATGTGAAATCAATAATATTTTTTATACATTAAAAGAAAAAATATTTCACAAAATATTAATTGTGAAAATTAATTAAGATAACTAGCCATTGAAATTAGGAAAGCCTAAATTAAAATAACTTCTTGTAATTTCACATTCACAAGTTATCAACCAATTGGAAAATCAACATCAAGAAACATCAAAGGAAACTATTCTTACATTCATTCCAGCATAAGGGAAGAGTAGTCTCGCACTATAACATATACTAGAATAAGTCTCTAACAACAGGCGGTGTGGCTTCTTCATTGAATTCAAAATAGTTTACAATGTCGAGAGAAAAGCCCATTTGCTATTGTGTCTATCGCATTTACATAAAATGAGAAGAGGAAACCAATCATTTTGATTCCCCTTCTTGATTGTTCGATTCTCCTTCTTAAGTGTTAAGTTCTCCTCCTTGGTTCAATTCATTAACTTGCAAGGTAGATGCCTCTCTTTGTTCCTTTCCATAATTCTCTATGAATGTTTTCCAAGCTTCAAAAGCTTTATTGGGTGCATCGTTTTGAGGAAAATTATGTTGTTTGAAATGAGCTTTGTAATATGCAATACTTTAGGTAATTATCCTTTCAAACTTCTCAAGCTTGGCTAACAAAGTGTTGATTAAGCATATTAAGCATCCTTATATTGAGCATGAACAAGACAAGGCACACCAAGAAGAGCCCATATGCAATGATTCAAGTAAAAACCATTTTTTTCTTCATCTTCCAATATTCATTTCAAAGTTGAAGTGAAACTGAAAATACCCATGTTTGATGGAAAAGTTAATTCCAAATCCTTGAAATTTACATTTCTTCAAATTTGCAATTAGTTGATTCTTTTTCAACATCTCTAGTACTTCTATGACATGTGATATTTTCTCTTGCAAACTATTGTTGAAGATTGGTATGCCATCTAAATATACCATTACAAATGAGTCAATAAATGGACACAACACATCATTCATTAAGTGCGTGAAAGTTGCAGGGTCATTACATAAACCAAAAGGCATGACTAATAATTCATACAAACCTTGACTTGTATTCAATGTTTTCAGCTTCCACACATCTTTAGGCTTTGATCCTTACTTGATGGTAAACCAATTTAGGGTCCAACTTGGTGAAGAGCTTGTCTTGTTGTAGCTAATCCAACAAGTATGAATTCATGGCCGTGGATATCTATTGTTGATGGTGAATTTGTTCAAGGCATGGTAGTCAATGAGCATTTTCCAACTTCTGTCCTTGTTGGGCACCTTTGTGATTGGTGAATCACATGGTGACATGAATTCATGGCAGTGGATATCTATTCTTGATGGTGAATTTATTCAAGGCATGGTAATCAATGCACTTTTTCCAACTTGTATCCTTCTTGGGCACCATTGTGATTGGTGAACCACATGCTGATGTGTTGTGCCACAATTGTTGTAGTTGTTTTTTCACTTCATTTTCTCCCATGATGGACTTTCTATACAACCTAGTGTTTGGCAATGGAGACTCTAAAAACAATTGAATCTCATGCTCATCCTCTTTCTTGGGTGGTAGTCCTTGAAGTTCTTAGAACATCTCCTTGTAGGCTTTGATTAACTATTGTAGTTGTTGGTGTTGCTTACTATCACATCCTTCCAAGATGCCTTCATATCCAGTTCATTACCCCCTCCTTGTTGCTTTCCTTCTCTTAATAATATAAATACAACTTTCTTGGTATTGCCAATAGTGAATGTTAATTAAAGAGTTTTTACTATCACATCCTTCCCAAGATGCCTTCATATCCACTTCATTACCCCTCGTTGTTTTCCTTCTCTTAATAATAACAATACAAATTTCTTGGTATTGTCAATAGTGAATGTTGATTAAACAATGTTTACCTTTGTCATTATGTGATTTTATGGTGAAATCCTTCCCTCCTATTGAAGATGACATCTCTCACATATAGGTATGGATTTCCGAAGATGACTCCATAGGCATTCAATGAAACTACATTTGTTTCCACTTCATCTACAAAGTTTGATTAATGGAAAAATTGAAAGGCTTACACTATTTGACCACTTTTAACCCCACATTTTGTCTCATGAAATCTAACGAGTAGAGTTTTGTCTCAAACAATCTAAGGAGTATGGTTCTAAATGATCATGGATCTTTAAGCCAAGTTTCTCAATTAATTGTAAAAATCAAATATGAACTGGAATCAAACAATCCATTTTAGCTTGTCTCTAGTCTCAAAAGAAAATTAAATTTTAATGATGAAAATTTTAAATAATAAACTTATAAGAATGAAAAAAAATAGATATTAAAACATTTATAAATTATTATGTAATTTATATTTAAAAACATACCAAAAAAAAAATAATTTCTGTTTTTTTTTTTTATTATTATTATTTAAACCATAACCTAAAAGACAGGAATATTACTTTAACCATTAAAAAAAACCCGTAACGTATGACACATGAAAATTACTTTTAACATATTTCACCAAAATTGATGAAATACAAAACACAAACCGTGAAATCAACTACATTCACAGTACGCTGAAAGAAATTGGTGAAGTTTTAAATGATACAGTAATTTACTTAAAAAAAAACATGTCAATAAATTATTCTTTCGTGTTTACGTTGAAATGAAATTCGTCGAGTTTTATATGCTTATTAATTTCTGAGTAAGAATACGGAAAAACCCATAAAATTCATGAAGGAATAACTAGGATCTAACAAACTAGAAAAGTCAACCATTTATGATCCTTTGTCCTCAGAATTGAAGTCAAACATTTATGAACCCATGGTAATGGTAACTACCATGGTAACTGTGGTAGTAATATTTTTTCAAAATTAAATTCACCAAGGAAAAAAAGTTGTAGTCAACCATTTATGATCCTTGTCTTCAGAAATGAAGTCAAACATTTATTAACTCATAGTAATAGTTCATAAATTACGGTGATCAATAATTAGTTTGTTGAGCAGGCTTTAATGTTGGGGTGGCTGGTATATATATTGTCAGGATATATCTAATGGTGTAGATACCATCGCAGCATTGAAGCTTGCCCAGCAGACTGGTTATTGATAGCCCACAAATTACATAGTAAAATGAACCCATGATAATGGTAACTACCATGGTAACTGTGGTAGTAATATTTTTTCAAAATTAAATTCACCAAGAAAAAAAAGTTGTAGTCAACCATTTATGATCCTTGTCTTCAGAAATGAAGTCAAACATTTATGAACTAGTTTATAAATTATGGTGATTAATAACTAGTTTGTTGAGCAGGCTTTAATGTTGGGGTAGCTGGTATATATACCGTCAAGATATATCTAACGGTGTAGAGACCATCGCCGCATTAAAACCTGCCCAACAGACTGGTTATTGATAGCCCATAAATTACACAGTAAAATAATTTGACATCTTAATAAATTCAATGCACCAAGGAAAGAAAGTTGTAGTTTAACTGTGGTAATAATATATTTTCAAAATTAAATACATTAAGGAAAAAAAGTTATAGTTTAACTTTGGTAATAATATATTTTTAAAATTAAATGTACCAAGGAAAGAAAGTTGTACTCTAAATATTTTATGAATCTTAGTTTTTTTTATTATTGATATTTATAAAAGAAAATTTATATTTTTATTTTGAAATCTTATAAGAATCATTTTGGATTTATGTCTATATAAATAGTTAATGTTATAAATTTAATGATAATGAAGATATTTAAGAATGTTCAATTTAATTTTATATAAAAATAATTTAATGATAATAGAGATATTTAAGAATGTTCAATTCAATTTCGATAAAAATAATAGATTTTATCAAATCTAAAATCATATTTAAAAAAAAAAAATTATGTATATAACATACAAGAATACTTCATATTCATATTCATATAAGTTTAACTCTTTTAAAAATAGATAGATTCAATAGTTTTTTTAAGTTAATTTTTTTTTCATATTTAATAAATATTTTAATGTGTATCAAAAATAGAAAATAAAGTAATTTTTCTTTTCTTTTCTTGAATAGGTGTTTTTCTACTTTTAAATAAGAGGGAGATGTGCAATTCCTTTAATACTTAATATAGAGTTGATAAGAACATATAACAAATAATAATAATAATAATAAAATATTTCAATGTTCAAGTTAACTAAAATATTTTAATATCAACTTTATATATATGATGCTAATGATGATGATGATGGTGATGATTAATGTCCATTAAGACCGAATTGGTCTATCGGACCTTAAGAGGGTAAATGACTACTTGTGATTCTTTAGAATTTTGTTCATGTGCTCGAAAAACATTAAGAGAAGCTTTCCAAGATCACCATAGTTTTGTTGAGTTAAGAGGTTAGGAAGGTTGGTAGTGTGACAAATATTTTGAAAATTAGATCTAATTTGGGTATAGGCTGGACAATCTAAGAGAAAGTGTTTTTCATCTTCAACCTTCTTTGTGTCACAAAGGTGACACACTCTTTCATCCCAGGGCGTTTTAGGAATTGACCAAAGCCTAGTTTCAGTATGGAGCTCGTGATAATTTGTTCTTATCTTAGCAATGTTTATTTTTTTCTTTACACTTGTCAAAACATATAGATAATTTTGCTCTTCTAGATTAGGGTTGATTACATCCTTATAATACTTTAATTTTCTTTTTTCCTCTAACTCTTTATCACACACATTTTCTCCTTAAATTTTGATTTGATGATATTTTTAATAGTATCTTTATTCTGCAAAATGGTGTCTTCCATGATTCCCCAATAGTTTAGCCAAGACCGACATCTTTATGCCATCCTTGCTTGAGTCTATGGTGGTTACGACTCGATTTTGAAGCAATTTAAGGAAGCCTCTTGTCTTCCATGTTGTTTAACTTGTTCTTATACATTAGGTATCTAGTCATAGCCATGCTCTCAATGGGGAAGAGTCTTGTTTCTAAGAGGAGGATGGAATAGGACGTATTTCCTTTAATTTTGAGATTATAGGTTATAAAATTCTTTTGTATTTGCTCTATCTTTCTCCAAGATTCACAAGAGATACTACAACCCCAGACTTCACATCCATAAAGAATAACAGGTGTAATGAGATTCTCAAAGAGGAGTTTCTTCTTGTCCCAAATCCAAAGATCGACTGATTTACAATTGTTTTCAAGGCCATAATAAGCTTTCCATCCCCCAATAATCCTTTTCTCGATGCTATGATTCTAGTTGAGCTTGTGGTGAATATCAATTCCAAGATATTTGTATGAAGTCACTTCCTCCAAGTTGTTGTTGTCATATACAAAGGTATCATAAGTGATCTTATTGGATTTAATAATCATGACCTTAGTATTATCAGTTTTAACAGTCATACCCATATTGGAGCAAAAATCCTTGAGGATTCTTAGTTAGTTTTCAAGATCATGGGGACTCCTTGCCATAAGAAAGATATCACCAACATAAAGAAGAAGATTGATGACTATACAAGTGAGAGTAGGGCCGACACAACCCGTGTTTTCCAAACATCTTCTAACTTGTCAATGTATATGCCAAAAAGGGTAGGGGACAAGGGACAACCTTGTTTGACTTCAATATTGCAGTTAATCTCTTTCCACAAACCCTCAATGTTTTTAAACTTAGCAATAACGTTCTCATACATCCTTATTGCAGCAACCCTCAACTCAAGAGACACTTTTATCTCTTCCAACCTATTCCAAAGGTTTTTCCTAGGAACCATGTCAAAAGCTTTTCCGAAGTCAACAAAACAACAAAAATATTGGTTTTAGTATTGCAAAACTCCTCTGCAATGATCTTAAAGGTAACAAGATGGTTCATAGTTGAATGATATCTCCTAAAACCGACCTGGCCTTTATCTCTTTTTGATCCAGGTGGATATTGGTGGCCACCCACCTATTCCACTTGGACCCCCACCATTGCTTCTTTTAGTTTTTCAGTTTCCGCACAGTTTACTATTTTTAGCAGTTTTTCAGGTGCTGAACTTCCAGAGCCGTTTTGAGGCCTTAAACGACGTTTTTTGGGAAAACGGGGAGCAAGATGGCACATTAATGTTGCTCACCCAAAAGTTGTAGTCCTCGGATAGATCTTTCTAAGGAGGTATGGAATGCGTCAAACGGAGATCGTATGCCAAAGTTACGTCCCCGAGAAGTTGATGTACCAACTTACCCAAACGGGGCCCATAGTCTTGGCATTTGATCTCCTAGGGTTAGGTCTTTGGATGTTTAGGGTTTTCCATTGTTTCTCAATAATAATAGGCCTTCGAGCCTCATTGGAACACAGTTCAGAGGCCAGCAGACGCCACATCTCTTTTCAGAGATAAGCTACCAACGCCCTAGCTAGTTTATTTCCATTCTGTCTGTAAGCATATTTCAGTCATTTTTTATTAATGAATGAAGTCTTCTTTCCACTGCATCTCTGTGTTTATGTGTATTTCTGTATTCCATTATGTTCCTACATAAATCCAGATCAGTGGTATCAGAGCAGTCTACTCATTCTCGATCCTTCTTTGCATGTCCCCAACGAGGTCGGGGTATAAGGAGTTGGGGCTCGATCTGGTTGAACCTTTGCAAGATCAACCTCGCAAACTCCGACGACCGCCCATGGGGGAAGAAAAGAAAGATGAGGGAGCAAGAGATCCTATCAAAATGTTGCTCGAGGAGGCCCTCGAGAAACAAAGGAACGCAATGATGGACAACTTTGCCCAGATTCTTCAACGGATTCCCACTGGCGGCGCATCGACATCCAATAGCCACTCTGGAGGTGCCACTCCTTTTAAGGTACAAGTAAACTTTGAAATTCTCATATTTGAGGGCCAAATAGATGCAGATGTCGTAAATAAATGGTTGAATCTGTTAGAAGGATATTTCTCGGTTAATGACTTTTTCGAACGAGAAAAGATTATTTTCGCACTCCTCAAAGCCACCCCCCATGTCAAGGACTGGTGGGAAACCTACTCGGAGCAAGAGGGCGAGGGAGAACCCTCTCTGTTCTCGGCCGCACCCACTTGGAATTCTTTCCGAGATGCCATCAAGGAACAATATTATCCTGTGGGGAGCTATGAGGACAAATACATACAATGGACTACGCTGCGACAACAAAGGGACCAAGATGTGCATGAGATGATGAATATGTTTCATACCTTATGCACAAAGTTGGGTATCAAAGATTCAGAGAAACATTTGGTGTTAAAGTACCGCAGTTGTCTGCATAGATACATTCAGGAGGAAATGGAGTTCCTCGACATCTCCTCGCTTGGTGTGGCATACCGATATGCTGCCAAGATCAAGCAGAAGTTCAAACAAAAGAAGTGAGACTTTGGGTCTGCAAATCAGAAGCAAGGGAAAGCTACCCCCAAACCGCAGAAGAAAGGACCAAGCCAAGGCGGGGCAGCCCAGGACAACCCGCCAAAGCCACAAGTAAAGAACAACACCACGAAGCCAAAAAGGGACATGGGGAAGTGGTGTGAGTTGCACAAGAACTCCACTCACAACACAAGTGAGTGTCATGCCATGCAGTCACTGGTAGCCGAGTTGAAGGCTTCTGAATTGGATGCATGCTCTGACTCTGAATCAAAACCTGACAAGGGGAATGACAGGGGGAAGCAGATTATCGATGCAGATCCCAACGCCACCGTTGCCACCACGAAGATACAGAAGGAGGAACCAGAAGATCCAGAGGAGGCAGAGCATCTCTTCCATTCCAAGATGTGGGTAAATGGTTCCCCGTTGCAGTTCATTGTCGACAGCGGGAGCCAGAAGAACTGTTGAAATACTGTAACTGCGAAGAGCATTCTTATTATTTTATTATTGGATTAAATCCCCATTGTGGATTAATCATGTTATTATTATTATTATTATTATTATTGTTATTGGATCCCCATTGTGGATTAATCATGTCGGTAATTGTATAAGGACCAAATCCCCTTTTGCGGATTGGTCATCGGACAATTACAAAGGACAGGATAAGAAGTCGACCATAACAGTTATAATGGAATACCCAGAATTAATTAAAGGTGGGCTTACCTACCCAGAGTGAGAGGTCGGCCCTGCCAGTCGTGACCTTTCACACATGCCAGTCTGATATAAATAAGAGGCTAGCGCCTCACTTCAAACACACAACTCACTTGCTCATTCTCTTATGAGGCAAGCTGCAATTACCAGTTGGAGAGAGGAGAAGAACAGTGGCGCATCTCTTGGGGAGGACTTTCTGTATTGGTTTGAGTTATCTCTTGAACATTGTATAAGCTATTTATGATAAGAAAGTTTTTGCTTGGTTTTCTTCCCCTAGAGGGTTTCCCAGGATAAATGTTGTGTCTCTTGTGAATGTATATTTCTCAGTGATCTTGTTCTTATTATGCTCTTATCTAATGAAATGCAAAGAACTATAATAATGGCATAAACATTAACATGGTATTAGAGCCAACATGAAGAAAGCATAATTTGCAAGAGGAAAAACGTCATTGTTACCGTACCTAAAAATTAGGGTTTTTCAAAAGTGAGTATTTTCAGCTCCCTAACCTCCTAGAAAGTTGTGCCCTCCCCCAAGGATCAATTTGGCACCTAGAGCGCACCGTTTCAGTGGTTGGATCTCCCAAAAAGTGAAACCCTAGTTTCACAAAAGTACCAGAAGTACCAGAAAACCAGTACCAGAAGTACCAAAGGTACCAGAGTACCAGAAGTATCGGAAGCACCAGTCCAGAAATCCACAGATCAGATTTGACGGGGTAAAATTTGGATTTTCTCAGATCTGAGGACACCAGGCTACTCGCCTCAGCCAAGCACACCTCCTGGTAAGGTCAAAATTTGATTTCGAGCACTTTCAATTTTTGGTTATTTTTGTTGCTGAAAGTACAAGATGTCTGCAAGCACAAAGCTTTTTGAGAAATTAGAAGGCATAGACAAATTCCGTGCTTGGAAGTATAGGATCGGTCTGATCCTTGCAGAGAATGACCTATCAAGATTTATAGAAGAAGAAGTGGAGGAACCCGAAGATGCCATAAAGAAAGAGAAGCATCAGAAGGACTCAATTAGGGCTCAGAGAATCATTGCAGATTCAATCAAAGACCACCTGATCCCATATGTATCGTCAAAGAAAAACCCGAAGGAAATGTTTGATGCTCTAAGAAAACTATATGAAGGAAAGAACATTAATTGAAAGATGAATCTCATAACTCAGTTGAAGAATACCAAGATGCAGAAAGGAGAAATGATTCATTAATATTTCTCCCAAATCTTTGAGATAAAAGAATAGTTGAAAGTGATTGGAGACACCATTGAGGAAGACGAATTTGTAATAACCACCCTAAATGGTCTTGCAAGACCTTGGGATGCCTTCATCCAGTTAGTATGCGGCAGAAAGGAAAAACTACAGTTTGAAAGCCTATGGGAAGAATGCACCCAAGAAGAGACAAGGGTAGTCAACCATGAAGCACTACTAGCAAGGGACGATGATCAAGCCCTAGCTACTCATACAAAAGGAGGAAGGAAGAAACCCTACTTCAAAAGGGAATCTCATAGAGAACCACAACCATCAAACAAGTTCAACAACCAAGAATCTCATTCAAGAAATTTTCAGAAGAAAGGACAACGCAAGGGAAGAGATCTCTCATCTATACAATGCTATCATTTTGATAAGATGGGACACAAGGCGAACAATTGTCCAGAAAGAAGAGAAGAGTACAAGAGGAAGCGCAAAAGGCAACATGCTTACATTGCCGAAGATGAAGAACCACCTATGAAGATGATTAAGGACCATGTCTTAATATCATCTCTCTCAGGATCTGTATCACCTAGAGAGGACACATGGATCATTGATAGCGGTGCATCAAAGAATATGACGGGTAAGAAAAAATACTCTCTCTTGTATTTCAGAAAAGAATTTTTCTCAGAAAGTAACTCTTGGAGATGATTATCAATATCCCATCAAGGGAATAGGAGAATCAAACTACAAGCTAGATTAAGAAAACTTAATAACAATGAAGGACGTACTCTATGTACTGGGCCTAAAGAAGAACTTACTCTCCATATCAACTTTAGACAAGAAAGGCTATAGAGTTGCCTTCATATATGAAGAAGTTCTTATGTGGGCTAAGGGAGAAACCTTAAATGAAGCAATCGTCATCGGAAGTGAAGAAAATGGTTTATATAAGCTGAAGGGTCACCCTGATACTGCTATGACCCATGCCATCGAAAATTCATGCGAACTTTGGCATAGAAGATTGGCCCACATCAACTACAAGGCGCTACCTTACATATGCAAAGATGTCACAGGTTTACCAAAACTCAAGGTTGATCAGGAAGGCATATGCAATGGATGTGCGCAAGGGAAGAACATCAAGAACCCCTTTCCAAAGAGGGACAACAAAGCAGAAGGAGCATTGGAACTTATCCATTCTGACATGTGTGGCCCAATTCCATCATCCTCCATTAGCGGGTATGTATACTATGTATCATTTATTGATTATTATTATCGTAAGACCTGGATATATTTCTTAAAATCTAAAGATGAAGTATTCAGTAAATTCAAGGAATTCAAAGCCTTGATAGAGAATCTTTCCGAAATAAAGATTAAGATACTCAGGTCAGATAATGGAGGAGAATATACCTCGAAGGAGTTCGTAAAATTCTGCANTAGTAAGACCTGGATATATTTCTTAAAATCTAAAGATGAAGTATTCAGTAAATTCAAGGAATTCAAAGCCTTGATAGAGAATCTTTCCGAAATAAAGATTAAGATACTCAGGTCAGATAATGGAGGAGAATATACCTCGAAGGAGTTCGTAAAATTCTGCAGAGATGTTGGGATCAAGAGGGAACTAACTACTCCCTATAATCCCCAACAAAATAGTGTAGCTGAAAGGAAGAACATAACGATTATGGAAGCTGTGAAGACCATGATTCACGATCAAGATCTTCCTATGTGCTTATGGGCAGAAGCAGCTATGGCATCTGTTTATGTGCAAAACAGATTGTCCCATAGTGCACTTGGGTTCAAGACCCCAGAAGAGATGTTCACTGTAAAGAAGCCAGAGGTAAGCCATCTCAAAATATTTGGCTGTCCAGTGTTTATCCATATACCAAAAGAGAAAAGAAACAAGTTGGAGCCCTCCGGAAAGAAAGGAATATTTGTGGGATACTGTGAGGTATCCAAGGCCTTCAGAATCTACATACCCGGTCACCGCCATTTTGAGATCAGCAGGGACGTGACCTTTGATGAAGAAGCTGCACTTAAGAAATCAAGAATATGCCATCTTGAAGAGGTATATGAAGAGGAACCTGTAAATCCCAGGACGACATAATCCATGAGGGAAGTTCCCAGAGCTGCAGAACCTGTAAGGGAAGTCATAGCTTCCCCTGATGAGGAGACTCCTGAGAGAAACCGCAATTCTATGTGACAATCAAAGTTGTATTAAAATGATAGAGAATCCTATGTTCCATGACAGGTTGAAGCACATAGAGATCCGTTATCATTTAATCCGCGACATGGTACTGAGAGGATCCTTGAAGGTCCAATACATTAGCATGGATGAATAGGTTGCTGATGTGATGACTAAGCCTCTATCTCATGTAAAGTTTGAACGCTTTCGTGAAAAGCTTGGTATTGTCCGAAAGGACCTTCCCTGAAAGGGGGAGTAGATGTAGTCCTTGCTTCTGACCTCGTTGTTAGATGTAAAGAAAGATGAGTCATGCTTCTGACCTCGCTGTTATCACTGAAATTTCGTCCACACATGATTACAAGAACTCAGCATCGTCAAACAGTGATGAAGTCATCCATGGATCTGAATTAATACCAAAGCTTTCAAAAAAGGTCAAAAACTATACAAAGTAGTGAAAAATTGAATAGCGCTATGCAGACATTGAGAGCGCATGCACATGCGCGAAACAAGAACGCATAATTAGCGCCCATGCGCACGATGCGCGACTGTTATCGCAAAAAGCCGCTCACCTGCTAAACGACGCATTTATGAGAGTGGTCGGCCTCCCACCCATTTATGGTTAAGCTCCCAAGATGATTTGACCCTCAAATCTGGACTGGATCCGACTGGTGGGCTGGTCAAAGAGCTAGGAATGCCCTAATTGGCCTCTTTTCACACTACAAAGCAGTTAAACAATAACCCAAAAGAATGCTATAAGAAGCCATGGATGCACCTCATTTTTTCAAGGAATTCAAAGTAATGTTATGCTGCCTCTATTGTCTTGAGGATTCCATCCTTGTCAAGAGCATATTGGCACCATTGCATTGGACAATCCATCTCACCCATTGAGTGGATTTGTAAAGAGTTCTTTCATCATCATTTTCCATTTTTCTTTGTTGTAAGAAGAGCTAGCTAGTGGGGGTCCAAGAGCCCTCCCTTGGAGGAAGAAGGGACTCATAGTTCCCTTTCTTCTTGGTGCTTTGTTTTCACTAATAGATCAGCCTCAACATTGGTGATATGGGTCTTATGGTTCTTTTTGTTTCTATGTCCCTATGTTTATGAATTTAGTTGTTATTGCATTTCTTAGTTTAATTCTTAATTGTAGTCTTTTATTTTCTTTCCCTAACTCTTTTCCTTGCAGATGTCCTGCTCAACAGGCCCAACTGAGCTTGCAAACACCTCTATTTTTCTCACCAAGGTGAGGAAAGGGGAGCAACACTCATTGTTAGACGTAAAGCATGACGCCGTGTGATCCTTGCTTCTGACCTCGTTGTTAGACGTAAAGAAAGACGAGTCATTCTTCTGACCTCACTGTTAGATGTAAAGCATGACGCCATGTGATCCTTGCTTCTGACCTCGTTGTTATACGTAAAGCAATATGAGTCATGCTTCTGACCTCGTTGTTAGACATAAAGCATGACACCGTGTGATCCTTGCTTCTGACCTCGTTGTTAGACGTAAAGCAAGATGAGTCATGCTTCTGACCTTGCTGTTAGACGTAAAGCATGACGTTGTGTGATCCTTGCTTCTGACCTCGTTGTTATACGTAAAGCAAGATGAGTTATGCTTCTGACCTAGTTGTTAGACGTAAAGCATAACGCCACTGATTTCTTGCTTCTGACCTAGTTGTTAGACGTAAAGCAAGATGAGTCATGCTTCTGACCTAGTTGTTAGACGTAAAGCGAGATGATGATATTACTTGTTTTTGACCTAGTTGTTAGACATAAAGCAAGATGTGACTGACATGAGCTACCAGCTTAACCGCTGTGACATTGAGCTAGTGTAGTACTGTGATGTGACAACCTAGTGCTATGATGAGGTATCATTTTTACTGATACATATTTGATGCAGATGATGATAGCATTCTTTCGAGCATGATGATGCTGCTGATGAAGAATACTTCCGATGACTCATAAATGTGCTAGACAATGGTTCAAGATGATATTGACGATATTTTCCTCCAGATGCCACTGATGATGCAGACCTCTCTTGCCTGATGCTGATGAAGAATACCCTTCTTGTTAAGGGGGAGTGTTGAAATAATGTAACTGTGAAGATCATTCTTATTATTTTATTATTGGATTAAATACCCATTATGGATTAATCATGTTATTATTATTATTGTTATTGGATTAATCCCCATTGTGGATTAATCATGTCGGTAATTGTATAAGGACCAAATCCCCTTTTGCGGATTGGTCATCGGACAATTACAAAGGACAGAATAAGAAGTCGGACACGACAGTTATAATGGAAGACCCATAATTAATTAAAGGTGGGCTTACCCACCCAGAGTGAGAGGTCGGCCCTGCTAGTCGTGACCTTTCACACTTGCCAGTCTGATATAAATAAGAGGCTAGCACCTCACTTCAAACACACAACTCACTTGCTCATTCTCTTATGAGGCAAGCTGCAATTACCAGTTGGAGAGAGGAGAAGAC
>JASDQU010207969.1:5660-25384 GCA_032191745.1 Picea mariana | reverse complement strand
ATTGAAACATTTGGACTCATCATGACCATCTTTATCACAAAAGTTGCAATGTCTGTCAATCTTCTTATTTTTATAATTTACTCCTTTGTCACCATT
The DNA here is from genome assembly GCA_032191745.1 of Picea mariana. Classification (NCBI taxonomy): domain Eukaryota; kingdom Viridiplantae; phylum Streptophyta; class Pinopsida; order Pinales; family Pinaceae; genus Picea; species Picea mariana. Next base: position 25,288 of record JASDQU010207969.1, on the reverse strand, counting down.
AGGAGTTGAAGCCGTCTGAGCGGGTTTGGGACCGTTATGTTTCTTGTTGTTGTAGTGAGGATGTTGCTTCTTGGGATACTTGGGTTTATCTTTCTACTGGGCAACTAAGGCTTTGTTGGAGGTACCTGCAGTGATGATCACTCCAAGTTGTACAATCTTATCTTCCTCTCTAATCAAAGCAGCATAGAAGGACTCAAGAGTGGGTTGTTTATAAGCTTTCCCTAGAGCGTCTCTCATGGCATAAAAGGTAGATACAAGCACAGAATATGCACTACCTAGCTTAGAAAGAATAAGATAGATGCAACTCTCTTCCTCCATTTGTATCTCAAATTCTTCACATAACATTCTGAGTGTTTTAAACTTAGATAGATATCCTCTAAGGCAAAAAAAATCACTTGGACTTAAGGTCAGTACTTGATTTTCTAACTTTTTTGCTCGAATAATATTGAGTTTACCAAACACAAATTCAATATTTTCCCAAGCTTCATGGGGGTCATCAATTTCTTTAAGGTGGAACCTTAAATCAGGAAAGATGGACATTCCGATTAGTCCATGTGCTTCATCACTCCTATTATCCCATTTGAATTTCTTATCATCATCAATGGGTGTTTTTTCATTTCCCAAGGTAATTTGGTACAAGCCTTTACTTCTTAATAAATCTTCCATATGAAATTTCTATTGGAAGTAGGTGGTGCTGGTAAAAAATAGATTACTTGTAGAAGCCATATTAAATATGTAGATAATATGGATTTAAAAACTAAAACTGATGATCTGGATGGAAATATCTCAAAAATCTATGCGGTTTTAAAAAAAATGACACTGAAAACGGACTTCGGATGTGAGAGTTATGCCCTTTTAAAAAAAGGCATAAACGGTAACCAAATGACCACATGATAGTGTAAGTTGCTTTATTAAGTGACCCACTTTTATAAAGAGAAGTGGGGATCACTTTTACAATGAAGTTACTTTATAAAAGAAAAGTTGCATGCAAAATAAATAACTCTAAAATAAAATATTAAAGATACTTATAGTGATTCACTTTTATACTTGAAGTGAAATACATTTTACAATTTGACCATGAACTTTTTCAAAAAAAAGTAACAAAAGAGAGACTTGAACTCAAGACTTCTTACTTAATAAGGTAACTTTTAACCAAATGGTCTAGCAAAACATATTGTATTTTTTAGGAAGAGGATTGGTGTTGTTGTTGTTGAAGATGGCCTTGGAGAGTGTGCTTAAAAAAAAAAAATTCACACAAGAAAAAAATTTCGTTTCTCGATGACAACAAGGGTTAGATCTCGGTTAGTTTACCCGGAAGATGCACCTTTTCCTATCTGTTTTTGATTTTCTGAGATCGCACAGGTCACGGGGCAAAGAGAATACGCAGATCTAAAAGAGTAGGAACCCGGAAATAAATAATACAAAACCAAAATAAAACCAAAATGATACTCTGCAAAAAAATTTAAAATGCGTATTCGGGCCTTATACCTCTGGATCTGACTGAAATGGTCGTATCTTGGGAAAACGAAAGCATTTTTTAGTGAAACGAAAAGTGTTTTTGACTGAAACAAGTGCTCCAGACATAATGGAACGGTCTTCTGAGCCCAAAAATGTACATAAATGACAGAAAATGGAGTTGATGCAACTCAGCTTCACGATCTCGATCTACAACAGGAGCGGGTCTTCAAACAGGCTCTGATACCATGTTATAAAACATAGGTATTCCAATAGAGGATGAACAACTTCAGTAACCACTCACATAATAATATCAAAGATCAACACACCGATTTTTTCACATGGTAAAACCCCTACGGGGAAATATCCACGGCCCCAGCCAACGCGGCCACTTGGAGCAGTTTATTAATGCAAAAGAAAAAGATTACATCTATATTTTACAAGAGATTTTCTCATAATCGATCATCGGCAAATGACCCTCCATGATCTTTAAATAGATATCATGGACCAATCAGGTGTTAAGCCACGGATCAATGGTCATTAAGATCGAGGAGAGTATGAACCGTCAGATCACTCTACGTCGGGAACATATCGTGACCGTCGGATTTCCTAACTACAAATGCATACTAATGCATACTAAAGAAACACACTAAGAATAATACTTTTACCTAACGACACATTAGACCAAGTAGATCTTAACTAACTCTTAAGTGTCTAAATATCCTAACAATCTATGCCACACCATCCATATAACATGTGTCAACAATACTACTAGCAAGTGCCTCTAAACATATACCAAGCATGTACCAATCATGTGTCACAAATACTACTAGCAAGTTCCTTTAAACATGTACCAATCATGTTTCAACAATACTACTAGCAAGTGCCTCTAAAAATGCACCAAACATGTACCAATCATGTACCAACAAGTCAAACTATGACTCATCAAGATGTACCAACATCACCATACCATACACCTCATGTATGTGCCAACTCATCAACTATATGTCCCAACATGTATATCAACCATATACCAAATACATATACCAATATAACCAACAAAAGTCCTCTATTAATACATCAAACAATCCATGATCCAAATACCATAGAACCTTACATCAAACCATGTGTCAAAAATCACAGTTATGTAGCCTCAAGTGTGTACCAATCATATATCAAGACCACGAACAAAAGTCTCTCACAATGTACCATAAGATATACTAATAATACTCACACATGTACCAACCATGTACTACACTAGATCTGCCTCAAACTAACCAACAACTTCACTGGCACTTCACAATAAAAAAAACCCTCAACCATGTACCACTAAATACTAGCTATATCTCAACACTTGAACCAACAATATATACCAATGAATAATATCAAATATACCAGCACTGTACTTCTGTATATTTGACTTATACAATAAGTGTCATACATCCAATAACCTCTCTAGGGAAAATCCTCAAACCCTCATATACATATCTCATGTAGACAACAACATCCAACTACACATAAGAATGTGACATACCTTTTAAATCTATAGGTAGATATGTTGTACCTGATCACTGTGGACCTTCCTGGGAGCTTGATTTAGACTCTGAGTATTTGGTTCCTTCAGCAACTCAAGATTTCATGGATTTTCCCAAATGTATGCACCCTATTATACTGCCAACCCACGTACGTACGCACCCTATTATACTGTTAGCCCACGTATGTACTCACCCTATTATACTGTTAGCCTGCGTACATCTTAGAAACCAGGGTTTTCTCAGTATTTTTGAAACTTTGAAACTTTCGTTGTCTTCGTGCTACCTCAGACTTGTGCAACTTCAGATGTATCAATGAGTACATGCGATAAAGCTTACACAATAATAGATATTCAATAATATTCAATAGGTGCTAATAGAAGAGATTTTCTCTCTTATTTATACTTTCATGGAGCTTCCTCAAAGGGTTACCTTCTAATTAGCTTAACCCAACTTCCTTCTTTTTTGGGCTAACCCACTAACCACTTGTCCACTTATAACTACCTTATCCACAAATAGTAAGTTCTCCACATCTAGTTGCAACTAACTTTATTATTTAAATAATTTCTATTGCAACCACTTTGACTTATCCATAAATAGTAAACTCGTCACTTCTTATTGCAACCACTTTATTATTTAAATAATTTCTCTTTGTAACCACTTTGACTACTTTATTATTTAAAGAATTTATCTTTATTCACAACCTCTTGTTGCAACTAATTTATTTTTAATTATTTTCTTAATGCAACAACCATACCCATGATTAACTCCTAGTTATCATCAATTTGACTAGTACACATCTTACAGGAGCTTCTAGAATAATTGACTTATTTGACCTTCTAGGGGCTTCGAGTTCTCCAACTTCACATGGCTATAACTCTAACCGACTCTCTAACCGTGAGGAGTTATGTGGTGTTCCACATATGACCGGAAATGACATGACATGTAATATCCATCTAGAATAATCTTACCTACATATTCACTGATCTTCATGCCTTTATACCTCAAACAAACTCAGGTCCCTTACTCATACCTTTGTGCTACCAGAATTCACTACCGGAATTCTCCAAGGGTTGACATCAATCACTAAGGTTTGACATCAACCTACAATATCACTCTCCAAGGGTTGACGTCAATGACAACCAATCAATCCAAACCAATTTTCCATCAACCTAAGCCAATTGTTTGACAACTTACTCTACACAGTTATTCCCAAAAATTACATGCAATATGTTACACTGCAAAAGCCCCTCGATAATTAAATAAAGAGTGAAGGGAGCTCTAACTGAATAGTTCATAAGGAACAATACTCTCTAAGGTTTTGCAAATCGGGTAGAAATATAAGTGGACTTGATTGTGAGGAAAACTCCATAGTTAAGCTTGCTTGAGCCAAAGGAGTCTTGGGATGGGTGACTGTCTAGGAAGTCCTAGTTACTTACTCGGTGCAAGTCCTGAAAATGATGATTGACGCTATGCAATTATTCACGATATTCAAGTTTCTCATCGTGGAGTAAATAAATGAAGGCTTTGAATCCCTTATGAAAGCCTAACCATAGACTTGCTCTTTATCCTCGGTGCTTTTGTGTACGATCTATAAACTCCCTCCTCAAATTTGCAGATCTAGATTATATGACCAGAATCCACACTGCTTCAATACCCTAATATCTTTATATATGTCAAAGACTAATATTCTGGTCTGTGTTCAAATTCTTGCAAATCACATTTACCTTATGTTATGTAACCACAATCTGGTTCCCTAGAATAATCATTTTTCTTCTGTCTCTTGTCAATTAACACCAAAAAAATGGGTTAAAGGAATATTTGCTATAGGATTGAATAAATACTCCCCTTGACTTCTCCCGTGACTAGGCACTCAAAACCATCAGCATGTTGTTACCATTCGTATACCATGATGTTTCAAAAGACATAGGTTTCACAAAACGGTGGCAGGGAAAATGTCTTCATAAAATCTGGGTGCATTACAATCACCATGATTTCACCTATTATGCAATCTCATAGCCAGATCTGATACCTTTACTGAGTCCATATCTACACTCTGTGAATTCGTGCTCAACCAGGAAAGGGTTTTCTAATTTGGATCCCACAATGGTCCATCATCTGATTCGTCTGGATGGCACATGAATATTTAAATTTGGATACAGAGCTAACGGAAACAGAGTTAAGAATTGTTGGTATGTTGGAACGTTATTGGAATTTCATTACCAGCAATTCGTCGAGTGTTATGCTTTGCTTGACCTCCATCCTTCATCATTCATCTTCCAATTAATGAATCCAAGGTTAACTGTAGCGCTACATTGGCTACTAATATTGATTGGAGATTCAAGGAGTCAGCGATCTCCAATGATCTTCGTGCAACCAGGAGAACCTATTATTCTTGCATCCAATCACAAATGTTGAATAACGATGCTTTGCTAGTTTTGAAAACTTTCATAATGCCACCACCAAAATACCATAGTTCAATCAATCGACCACTGTACCAGGCGCTGCAAATCTGCAATTGATCTTTACGTGATTTACCTTTTTTCTTTGGACGCCACATGCCACAATCTGATGCCACATGCCACAATCTGATATTTTTTCCACCGCCTTGACCGCTGAATTTCTAAAAAGTTATCACGACCACACCCTTTCATTTTTGACCAATTGAAGTAGCAAATTTTTATCTCAGCTTAACGAATTTCAAAGGGGGCAATGAACCATCCATGTTTTTGAAAAACCAAATACGATTTAGGCACAGCTAAGGGGTAAGCTAATTTAATGTAACCGACTAATTGTATCAGTATATATATCTATGTAATCATCATTTTGAAATCAATGTTTTGAAAAACCAAATACGATTTAGGCACAGCGAAGAGGTAAGTTAATTTAATGTAACCGACTAATTGCATCAGTATATATATCTATGTGATCATGATTTTGAATAAGACAGATGAAATAGATAGAGAATTTGAGTAACATTGGGTTGAATTGGGAAACATAGTATTGCTCTATATTTATGCTATGTTTTTGTTATCATTGAGAGTTTGTAAACTTGATATTTATTTCTTGTTGTAGCTTGGGTATATTTTTGTGTTTGTATTTTAATTAGAATATGAATTGAAGTATAGATTTTAGTTTATGATGTAAGGATGGTTTACTTAAGTCTTTGTTGTAATATCTCTTTATTGTTTGTTGAAAGTGTTTTTGAAAGTGTTGTTGAAACAGTTGTAGAAACTGTTGTTGTAGCTTACTAATGTTCTTACACAGTGTTGAAATTTTTGTTGTAACTGTTTGTTGTTTCTCAAAGCACTCCCCTACATCCTTTATTGTGGTATCAGAGCAAGTAATATTTCTAGTTCATCGTTGTAACTGAGTACAGTGATTTTGAATTTGATATGAAATGGCTACAAATAGTAGTCTGATTGAATCATAGATTCCAACTTCGACTTAAAAGAATTATGATTCATGGTTTATCATAATGAGAACAATTCTGCGTTCTCAAGATATTTGGGAGTTTGTTACAATTGGTTATTGAGAGTCCGCTGACAAAGCAGCAGAAATGGCTCTAACAAATGTTGAGCGAGCTTTGCTGAAGGAGAACAGAAAAAAAGACAACAAATCCCTTGGTCTTATTCAGCAAGGACTAAATGAAACTATATTTCTGAAGGTGTCAAGTGTTGTTTCTTCAAAGCAAGCTTGGGAAACTCTTGAAACCAACTATCAAGGTGTATCCAAGGTGAAGACTATTAAGGTTCAGAATTTGAGAAGGGACTTTGAGAATCTGAAGATGAAGGACGGTGAGTCAGTTGATAGTTTCATGACTCAAGTCATGAATGTTGTGAATCATCTAAGGTAGTATGGTGAAGACCTCTCACACAAGAGAGTAATTGAGAAAGTTATTAGATATTTTCCAAAGAAATTTGAATCCGTAGTTGTACCCATAGAAGAATTTAAAGATATTAGTCAAATGCATATTGATGAATTAACTAGTTCTTTGATTGTTCATGAATCAGGGATGTCTAGATATGATAAATTATAATCCATTAGAGAATTCCTTCAAATCCAAGTTGCATGTTACTAGAGGTAGATAAAGAGGAAGGCCTATTAGCAGAGGAAGAAGAGGTCAAACTACTAATCATATAGACAACAAAAATGATTATGAATCTGAGGAGAAAACTCAACAGAATCCTCCTAGTTTAGGGGAGAGTAGCAGCAGATCCGGGCAGCAAGGAAATAAGAGGTATGATAAATCTAAGGTACAATGTTATTATTGTAATAAATTTGGACATTATGCTAATAAGTGTTGGAAGAAGCATCCAATTATGGAAAGCAATCTGCACACATGACAGAGGAGTCAAAGGATGACCAAAAACCTGTGTTCCTGACTTGTAATGTCACCCACAAAAGTTCAAATGATGTTTGGTTTTGGGACAACAGATGTAGCAATCACATGACTGGAAATAAAGACTTGTTTTCAATTTTAGATACAAGTATTCATTCTGAGGTAAAGTTGGGTAATGACAGTAAGATGAGAGTTAATGGTAAAGGTATGATTCATGTTTATACTAAGAATGATGAAAGAAGAAAAATAGATGATGTTTATTATGTACCTGGTACGAAATGCAATCTGTTAAGTGTTGGACAGATAATGGAGAAAAAGTACAAAGTGTTCTTCAAGAACAAGGTATGTACAATTTATGATAAGTATCCAAGTAAGCAGTTGATTTCCAGGGTAGAGATGACAAAGAATAGAATGTTTTTGGTTATTATGAGAAATGATTTGACTGAATCTTTGAATGCTTATAAATCTAAAGCTTTATATGAGTCATGGTTATGGAATTTGAGATATGGCCATTTACATTTTGGAGGTCAATATTTGTTGCAGAAGAAGCAAATGGTGAAGGGGTTTCCCAGTATTCAACAACCAGCAAGCTCATGTGAGAGTTGCATACTTGCAAAGCATCACAGGGATAAATTTATTTCTGGAGTTTCGTATACGGATAAAGCTCCATTGGAACTTGTTCACAAAGACTTATGTGGACCAATAAAAACACCTTCACTGACTGGTAATGTCTATTTTATGACTTTTATTGATGATTTCAGTCGAAAAAATTGGGTTTATTTGTTGAAGCAGAAGTATGAAGCTTTTGATATATTTAAAAGGTTTAAAGTTATGGTTGAAAAGGAGAGTGGAAAATATATAAGTCTTGAGATAAAAAATAGGAGGTGAGTATATGTTAACTGATTTCATGGAGTTTTTCCAGTCTCATGGAATCAAGAGTCAGTTTACTACTCATTGTACTCCACAATAGAATGGAGTAGCTGAAAGGAAGAATCGAACCATTATGAAGATGGCTCAAAGTATGTTGAAGGAGAAGCATATTCCAAATGAATACTAGGGAGATGATGTTATTTGTTCAGTTTATATTCTGAACATGAGTTTGACTAAGAGTCTGAAGAACCATGTTACCCAAGAAGCATGAAGTGGTAAAAGTTGTAGTGTTTTTCATTTGATAATTTTTGGGTGTGTAGCTTATGCACATGTACCTGAAGAGATGAGGATAAAGTTGGATGACATAAGTGAGAAATGTATCCTTGTTGGATATACTAAATATTCTAAGGCATATAGACTCTATAATACCATTACCAAGAAGTATGTTATCAGCATAGATGTTGAGTTTAAGGAAGAAGAGGCTTGGGATGGTAGCATTGATGAAGTTCTTTCAGGGGAAGCTGAAGTATCCCATGGATATGATGATGGAGATGAGAAGGCCGTACAGGGTGGACAGTTGATTCCACAGTTCTATACACCTGCAACAAGAAATCTTGTAAGACAATCACCAAGAGTCATCCCATTACAACTAAGAATGCCCAGAACATATGAGCATGGTGATCCATCAGGTCATGGTGGACAAAAAATAGGATCAAAGTTAAGTGATGAATCAAATCCTACTTTAGCTTCATTAAGAAACATAATTAGAGGTCAGAAGACTAGAAGTTTAAGAGAATTGTATGAGAAAAATGATGAAGTAGATCAAGTTTCAAATTTTGCATTGATTGCATATGATTATGTAAATTTTGATGAGGCTATTCAAGAAGAAGTTTGGGTAGAAGCTATGAATAAGGAAATTGATGCCATAAAAAGAAATAACACTTGGGAACTTGCATATTTTCCTGAAGATAAAAATTGTATAGGTGTTAAATGGATTTACAAGACCAATTTAAATGTTGACAGTGAAGTTGAGAAGCACAAGGCAAGGCTTGTAGCTCAGGGGTTCAGTCAACAACTCAATATTTATTATAATGAAACTTTTTCACCTGTAGCAAGGCTTGATACAGTAAGAATGGTGTTAGCCATTGCTACTCAAAATAAATGGTGTGTGTATAATATGAATGTAATGTCTACATTTTTAAATGGCTTTCTTGAAGAAGAGGTTTATGTGAAACAACCTCCAGGATATGAGATTGATGGAGAAGAAGGTAAGTTCTACATGTTAAAGAAAGTGTTGCATGGATTGAAACAAGCACCGAGAGTATGGTACAACAAGATTGATTAATACTTAAATGGTGAAGGATTCAATAGGAGTCCAAGTGAGCCAACTTTGTATACAAAGGTAAATCAGGAAGGTAAAATATTGATTGTTTGTTTGTATGTTGATGATTTGATTTTCATAGGAGATATTTTAGTAAATGAGTTTAATATAGCCATGAAAACTGAGTTTGAAATGAACAATTTAGGGATGATGAAATATTTTATTGGCATCGAAATAAATCAATCTGAAGATAGTATTTGTATTTGTCAAACTAAGTATGAAAAGGACATATTGAAAAGGTTTAGGATGGTGAACTGTAAACCAACTGTAACACCAATTGCAACTAGTACAAAACTCAGTAAGAATGATGAGGGGTCATGTGTTGATTCGACTCTGTATAAAAGGCAGGTTGGAAGTATTATGTATTTGACAACAACAAGGCCTGATATAATGTTTTATTTAAGTTTGATTTCTAGACTTATGGAGACTTCGAAGTGTACTCATTGGAAAGAACAAAAAATAATCCTAAGATATATTGCAGGAACAACAAATTATGGTATCTGATACACATCAAATTCAAATTTTGACCTAATTGGATATACTAATAGTGATTTTGCAGGTTGTATTGGTGATAGAAAGAGCACATCAGGATATGTGTTCAATTTTGGATCGGGAGAAGTAGAATGGGAATCTAAGAAGCATCCCATTGTGACTTTATATTCTGTTGAGGCAGATTATGTTGCAGTGATAGCATCAGCATGTCAGACTATGTGGATGAGAAGGATTATGACTAAGTTGTTGCATGAATGGAAAGAACCAAATCAATTTTTCTGTGTCAATAAATCATCCATTGCACTGTCTTGAAATCATGTTTTCCATAAGAAGAGTAAGAATATTGATACTAGATATCATTTTATTGGAGAGTTGATAAACAATAATGAAATCTTTGTAGAATTTTGCATATCCGAAGATCAATTTGCAGACATATTTACAAAACCCTTGTCAAAAGAGTTGTTTGAAATTCACAAGAAAAATATAGGGGTTTGTATGATGTAACAACATGTTGGAACATGTTGCAGCAATTTGCAATAACCAAAATTTTGAATGTTTAAGGTTGTAACAACAACTTCGAATTGCAACAATTTTGTTCTAGTAAAATAATTAAGGGGGAGGATGTTAGAAATTGTCATGATCTCACCACCCAGATTTGTGCCATCACCTTGATTGCTAAAGTTCTAAAAGGTTATCACCACCACACCATTTCATTTTTTACTGATTAAAGTAGAAAAGGGGCATCCACTATTTTTTATCTCAGCACAATGAATTTCAAAGGGGCAAAGAACCATCAATGTTTTGAAAATCCAAATACGATTTAGGCACAACGAAGAGGCAAGTTAATTTAATGTAACCGACTAATTGCATCAGTATATATATCTATGTAATCATGATTTTGAATAAGAGAGATGAAATAGACAGAGAATTTTAGTAACATTGGGTTTAATTGGGAAACAAAGTATTGCTCTGTATTTATGTTATGTTATTGTTCTCATTGAGAGGTTGTAAACTCGATATTTATTTCTTGTTGTAGCTTGGGTATATTTCTGTGTTTTTATTTTAATTAGAGTATGCATTAGAGTATCGATTTTATTTTATGATGCAAGGATGGTTTACTTGAGTCTTTGTTGTGATATCTCTTTATTGTTTGTTGAAATTGTTGTTGAAACAATTGTTGAAACTGTTGTTGTAGCTTACTGATGTTGTTACACAATGTTGACATTCTTCTTGTAATTGTTTGTTGTTTCCTGAAGCACTCTCCTGCATCCTTTAATTATGCCTCAATTTAAATCTTTGTATACCATTATAGTGCTTCTGCAGCCCCGATCTCTCATTTACATACTCATGCAAAGTCCAGGAATTCTCGATTTGACATTTGAGACCTAAATCTTTACCATTTTTTGATTAAACATTGAACCCCACAATTTCATGACAATCAAACAAAAAACCATGATTTTCTCAGGCCGACTGCTCAGACACAGTTGCTTCATCTTCTTGTCAGAATGTTTTCACAAAATTAAACACCCATTTATAGAAGATAAACGCGGTACTAGAGAAAACCCATATTTTTTAAATTTGTCCTTGTTTGAAATTTGTTGCTGCTATTACTCACTTGTTGTTGCATATCCTCTTCCATAAGAGCTATAAAAATCTTATTAAATTTTGGTTCAAATACCTCCTTGACAACCTATTGATCATACTCTGCAACTTCATCCACCTTGATGTCTTTCTGCATGTTGAATACGCACCTTTGAATCCAACAACCTCTCTTCCAAAAAAACAATTTCTCATCCCAATGAGTAAAATGAGTTTGAATTGGATTTGCACCTTGCATGCAATGATCATCACATATGTCCTTTGTCATCCATTCCTCTAAGATATTTGTTTCTTCCTTGAATTTGATATCTCTTCTTTCTTCCATAAGACTATCATAAATCATTCCATTTGTTGGAATATTCTTGGTCATGCCTTCATGAGGCAATTCTCCATATTTTGTACCTACATAACCTGAATTCACACAAATTTCATTAGTTTTGAAAACATGAGATCCTTGTATCTCATCATCTCCTCCATCCTCATCTTCACCAAGGATAGATTCTTGTTCAGGATCACAATAGTGAATTGTTATAACCCAAGGGGGGCATATATATGGATAAATGTATATGATATGACCCCAAGGGGGGGTATATATGGGCCTAAATGTACATGTAATGTGTAAATACATATGCAATAAGGTTAGCCTAGTGATAAAGGGGCCTCATGTGCAAGTGTGAATAGTTATATATAAGAGATCATGTATTCATTATTGACATGTGAATTGTGAAGTATCAAAGGTATTTGGTTATTTGGAGGGAGTTCCCCTATTCTTTAAGGAGTTATTTTGTAACTTATATATATTGGAGTTGTGTTCCACATTAACATTCTATGCATGGTGTGTACTTCTATTATTTTATGATATTTGTAAGCTCTGATACCAAATGTTATGATCCAAATGCTTATTCTAGTTAGTCGTTATGGTATATATGCCTTGTGAATGTTTTTGATGAGGCTGATCTTGGAATGTGGGTACTTGTCTCTGTTTGAAGTGGATATATGTGTTTTTTGGGCTAAAGGTGTTTTATTTTTTTCCATCCCTAGGTTGGACAGTGATTTTGTTTTCAACCCTAATACTAGAGAGTGGTGTGAAGTGTAGTTTTTCAGCTTGTTGTTTTAGTTTTCCAGCTTGTTGGGTTTTTGGTTTTGTTTTCCTAACCTAAGAGTCCTTTCTGGAATTATCCCTATGATCATGATGAGAACTACCCTGAGGGTTTGATCCATGATTCTCTAAGATTTTCTGAGCATACATTGGAGGAAGGCAACAACAACAAATCAGGTACATTTGTTCTTTTCTACAGCTATGTTAATACTCAGATTTGTATTGTGTATGTTACCTACTCATTAATGTTGTTATTTTATGCATCATATGTTAAATGTCTTGTTTTTCATAAAATTACAAGTGGTTAATCATTTGAAAATTATAAAAATTTCTACTTCTAGTTAGCCTATAGTTCTAGGCTTAAATTCTAACATTTACCTTATGTTATGTAACCACAATTTGGTTCCCTAGAATAATCGGTTCTCTTCTACCTCTTGTCAATTAACACCAAAAAAATGGTTTATAGGAACATTTGCTATATGATTGAATAAATACTCTACTTGACTTCTCCCATGACTATGCATTGAAAACCATCAGCATGTTGTTACCATTATTATACCATGATGTATCAAAAGGAAAAGTTTTCATTATTATACCATGATGTATCAAAATAAAAAGGTTTCACAAAACGGTGGCAGGGAAAATCTCTTCATAAAATCTAGGCGCATTCCTACATTCAATTACCATGATTTCACCTATTTTGTAATCTCATGGCCATATCTGATTCCTTTACTGAATGAGTCCAGATCTACACTTTAGGAATTCATGCTCAACTAGGCAATGGTTTTCTAATGTGAATCCCACAATGGTCTATCATCTAATTCATCTTGATGGCACATGAATACTGAAATTTGGATATAGAGCTAACAAAAATTGAGTTAAGAATTGTTGGAATGTTGGAACGTTACCGGAATTTCATTACCATCATTTCATCGAGTGTTATGAATCGGTCGACCTCCATCTTTCATCATTGATGTAATATCCCTCGGCCGAACCCAAATGTAAACATAATCCAAGTACATTAAGCTAGTGAGCTGTTTAGACATTATTTTGTGATACACCTTTCATGGCATGGTGCGCGCATATACTACGCAATAAAGTGATGTAATGTACACATTTTGGATACCACGCACAGTAACTAAAGTGCGTGCAACCGTAAAGATAGAGGATACAACGTGCAGTGACTAAAGAGTGTGCAACCTCGAGGTCAGCAGATACCGTGCGCAGTAACTAAAGTGCACGCGATATTAAGGTCAGTGAACCTTAATGTATATGATATGCGTTATAGGCTGGTGAGCCATTATGATAAGTTGGAATGCGTATGTTTTAGAATTAGGCCAGAGCGCCTAGATGTGGAAGGCCAGTGCGCCTAGTTTGTATATTTTTTATCAATAATATAAAATACATCGTTGCGTGCAGACCGACCACGATAAAAGAGAAGGGGGAATAGATTCCAACCAAGTAGGGAAAGGGAGGGCCTAAAGTTAAGAACAAGACTAAGCTAGAGAGCTTAAATCCGAAAGGAAATATTATATTAATATTTCTTAAAAACATAAAGTGCGGATAATTAATTTATCCTAAGTCCTAAAGTAAGGGACAAGTGTATCAGAGCAACTTCCAACATGACAAGTGTCAAGTTGGAAACATTCATACTTATTACCGAGACTTAGTTCCTTGGGGGGAGATGGGCCATTGTGGAGGGGAACCAAACCATTTTTCCTGCAAGGAGAGGACCAACATCCGAGGGGATACATTCTATCAGTTCTTGAGTTACCTTGTATTTTTCCTACCACTGTACCTAGACCAGATTGATAACCATTCTATTGATGTAACTATCATCTTGGGAGTGGGATTGAAGAGGCGGGTTGTCAGGCCTGTGAGAAATTCTCTTAGCAAGAGAATTTTTGAGGATTGATTTCTTGAAAGGTGCTAATTGCGGCTACAGCGCTCTGAGACTTCCGATTCGACCTGTTGCTGAAGCCCTGGAAGGGAAGTGGGGAAGCCGAAGGACTGTTGAGCAGAGAAGGGGCACACTTCCTTGGGTGGGATAGGCATGTGGGGAAGGAGAGGTTGTAGGCTTTGGTTGAGTGAACACCTAAGAGGAAGTCTTTCTGATTGATCGTGAACCTTTAGCCTAGATAGGAATCCCTTTCCTGGGTGGAGTCTAGTCCCAGCTCGGGGGTGACTCGCTGTTGAGAGTGATGAACAGTGAAGTCTAAGGATGGGAGGCTCATGGACGGTCTGCACGTAGTCGGTGACATTCTCATTAAGATAAGTACCGTTTATGTGATGAATTTATATATTTCATTGTCATTATGTGTTATTATATGGGTTTTGTTGTTTGAGTGAGCATAATTGTTCGTATGTTTATGGGTATACCCCTTTATATGTTGCACGTCTGTGTTTACTGTCAATTCAGTCTAAAATCATATAATTACAAAATGCAACTGTTGTTTATGCTTTGCATGAGAAGCTTCCGCTAGAATGTTGTATGCACATGATTATTTGCATGCAGTTAATATGTATGTATGTCTGTGTGTGTGTGTATATATATATATATATATATATATATAAAGATAAAAAAAAAGTTATGTGACATAGCTCGGTTAAATACTGGGTGTGTTACAATATGTTGTCAGAACTAAGTTAAGTGTCTGAGTAGTGGCATTATTCGACTTGTTGGTGGTTGAGGGTATGTTACAGCATGGTATCAGAGCGTCATTTTTCGACACTGAGCTGAATGGAGACGAGGTTTTAGTATGGTATTGATTACGGTATGGTATACAATATACTGCGTTCATGGAAATTGAGCCGTCATGCAGAAGAATAATATGTAGGGTACGCGCGCTAGATTTAGCATTGCGCAAAGTGCATACACTTAGTAAGGGTGCACGTGGTGTGAGAAGTATTGTAAATCACGGTGAAGTTTGGTTAGTGCGCACACAATATGAGTATGAGTTATATCTCTCAATGCGCAATGGATATTGGTGCGCAACGCAAAGTAGTGCATGCGAAATCATCTAAAAAGTTAATTAAGACGATGAGCCTGAGTTTAAATAGAAAATTTACCTAGTATTCAAAGAAAGAGGAATACCCAACTGCATTGAAGTATTAATTAAAATAAGCCAAGCGAGTGAGATGAATTCTGGGTTTTATTCAAACAGTTGAAAGTGAAATATAAGTTGCAAGAAGACACATAATATTAAAGGAAACAAGACTTATATCACCATCAGTGGAATCTTGACATAAGAAGTACAAAATATGCTTCTGCACTTATATATTCATTTAAAAAACCCAAAATTATAAAAAGGGGATGATTCAAAATAGCATTTTTTCTATTTAAAGAGACCATCAAGAGCATGTCCATCATCTACAGAACTTTCTTACCTCCTCTATCATCTGTCAAAAAATCATTGAATTATACTCAATTGTACTTGAGGGCTCATTTCAGCGTAGCTAACTCCTCCTTTAAAGAATCTAATCAGACTGGTTGATTTTCTCCAACGCTCTCAGTCGCTTCAGCGACGGGTTCCTTCTTCTGTCGCTTTCTTCGTTTCTTCTTAGCAACTGGTCTGTTGATAACCAGATCTCTCATGATTGGATTCAGCCTGACTTCCAATCCTGAATCAGTAACAGGTACTGTGTGAAATTTAGTCGCAAGTATCTGCGCGACTACCTTTTCCTTCATACTTGCAGGAAAATTTAGCATGTTGCTCGAATAACCAGTCTCATTGGATTTAACTGGGTCCACATACCTCAGTTTTGTGGACACTGGAATACTTTTGCAGAG
Organism: Picea mariana; assembly: GCA_032191745.1. NCBI lineage: Eukaryota > Viridiplantae > Streptophyta > Pinopsida > Pinales > Pinaceae > Picea > Picea mariana. Next base: position 8,728 of record JASDQU010207969.1, on the reverse strand, counting down.
ATGAGAAGTTCAAACCAGTTTGGAGACTGCTCATGGATGGATAAGATGATGCTTCCATACCCGAGAGTTGGTAATTATAGAGCCTCAATCATGAATCCCTGATAGACTTGCGCACAAGTGCAAAGGGATGCCAAGCTCGGCTAATCTATTTCAAATGATTAAACTTTTTGAGTTCATACATGGCGGTGTTCACCTAACTTCAAACGGCTGTGAATTACGAGAAAATGAGACGGGGTGATCTGACTAATCGTCACCCATCCCCTGAATGGTGGATTTGACATATTGAATCACGTGACATCGGAACTTATGCAAAAGTGATTTCGGCAAACCACCTTTAACCCGATGTATCTCTGCGCGATGACGTAGTTCTTGCTAAGTTCTCAAAACTTGGGTCTTGTCTAAGAATTGTCATGGTGGCAACACTAAGAAATCAGAAAGGATAACTCCGATATACTTTTTTTTTAGACGAAATAGCTCTTATTTCCTGTGGATTGTTGATTTAGTTAACCTAATAAGTTATAATGGCTGCACATTTTGCAGAATTAACAACAACTAGATCAGATCAGATCAAGTACCAAATCCATAAGAATGGAAGAGACACAGGAAAATTATAGTCAACAAGATGAGAGCAGAGGGATGAATGTCCATGTGGACATTGAAGGAACAAACTCCAATGGACATGGAGAGGAAAGGAATGAAAGCCTGAATATGGTAGATACCATTAAAAATTTGCAAAAGGATGTCCAAATCCATAAAGCTGATAATGAAAGGCTTATGAGAGCCAAAGAGAAGCAGGATGATTTCAACATGAAGTTATTGCAAAGTTTGAACATAATAGAAAATAAATTGTAAAAAGAAAATGACTCAAGCAAATCAGAAAGTCATAAACCTTCGGATGAGAAAAAGAAATCAGGAAATGATAACAGACACCATCATCACTCTCTGAAGCCTTCCAATAAAAGAGAAGGTAGCAACACAAGTCCATCCCCTGGTAGACACCATAAGAGGTCTAGAGTGGATGAACTACGAGGAGAAATGAACAAAATCAAACCTCCTACATTTGATGGTGAGCACAAGAAGGATGAAGATGCAGAAACATGGTTACTGGGCATGAGAAAGTATTTTTAATTACACAATTATTCTTCTCATGCAGAAGGTATAATTTCCATCTATCAACTCAAAGGAAAGGCATCCATGTGGTGGGATCAACTTGTGCAGGTACAACACATTAAAGAGAAGAGCATCACTTGGAGGTAATTTAAGAAGTATTTTGAGAAGAAATACTTGACTAAGAGATATTATGACAATAAAATGAAAGAGTTCTTTGAACTCAAACTTGGAAGCATGACCATAGATGAATATGAAAGAAGATTCCTAGAACTGTTGAAGTATGTCTCCTTCATCAAGGATGAGACAGTTAAAATTCAAAGGTATTTGAGTGGATTGCCAGCATTCATCAGTGACAAAATACAATACAATGATCCCAAGACATTGGAAGAGACCATAAGGCAAGTTAAATGTTTATATGATCAGCAGAAAACAAAGCCAACTTTCCAGAAATCTTGGGAAGATAAAAATAAGTTTAATGTGGATCAGAAGAAGAAAGGATTTAAACCATCATTCTCCAGAAATAGTCCACAGGGACCGCCAACTTCTAAGGAACCCAAAATGATAGAGGCAGAAGGTCAAAGGCCAAGGCAGCCACCTATGCAATGTTGGGGTTGTAAAGGAGATCATAGATTCAGAGATTGTCCTCATAGAGATGAAAAAGGAAGGATTGTTTATAATGTACAGCAAGATAAAACAGTGGAGGACATGAGAAAAAATGTGCCAAGAATCTATGCGGCCCTAGATAACAAGCAAGCAAAATATCAGTCACACAAGATTGAAGTGGAAGGTATGATCAACAACCGAACCATTTCTATTTTAATTGATTCAAGAGCTAGTCATAGTTATATAGATCCTAAGATGGTAGAAAGTTTGCAATTACTAAGAAGCAAGCATGGGAAATCTTGGTTGGTACAGTTGGCTACAGGAGCCAAAAGAAAGGTTAATGAGATGGTTAAGTCATGTCTCATGGACATGAACGGACTAAACATTAAGGCATATTTGAATATCCTACTTTTAGGTTCTTATGACTGTTTAATTGGGATGGATTGGTTGGACCCACACCATGTGCTATTGGATTGTCATAAAAAATAATTCACTTGCTTGGATGAAGAAGGGAACCAAAGGAAAGTGCAGGGAATTCCTAGAGCAGTAACCGTTAAATAAATTTCAGCAATACAACTGAAGAAATGTTATAGAAGAGGATGTCAAATATTTTCAGCACATATGGAGGAGACACCTAAAGACAAGGTACCAAATTTGGAGGATTATGCAGTCCTGAAATAAAATGAAGATATATTCAAGCACTACTACATATGGGCAGATTATTCCATGAAAATTTTCCACCCTTCAAATAGTTTCATATTTTTTTTAAACAGGGCGGGATTTTCGTCGATATTGCCATGAAAGTTCATCACAATATCGATGAAAATCTTATTTAAATCTAGTCGGGATTTTCGTTGCTATAGCAACTAACTTTCATGGCAATAGAAACGCAATTTTTTCCTATCTTATTGGTCGGTGTTAACGGCTAGTTGACTATTTTATCTATATATACATGACTTTAAGAGACTTTGTGACACAATTACTATATTTGTGACATTGTTTTTGGCTTTTGTTTGAGCTTTTTTTTTTTCCGTCACCCATCGGTTGAACAAATCCATTTCTCGATCTACATAGCTCAGATTTTGAACTTGCAAGGTTAGTATGTTATTTTTTATTGATGTACTCATTTAACTTGTAAAGTTTTTTTCAATTGTCCAAATTTCATTTAGCTTGTTTTTTCCTTGATAATATATTACAATATGTGTCGTACCATATTTCATGTCTTTGGTTTTTGGATCTAGTTAGTATATTCTATGGAAAAGGGTATGTGGATTCCATAATATTCTAGGTTTATGGAATCCACATACCCTTTTCCCTTCAATTGTAGCTATAATCTCTTTCTCTTTTCATTGATA
>JASDQU010207967.1:17554-28296 GCA_032191745.1 Picea mariana | reverse complement strand
AATTGAGAGCCACTAAGAAGTGAAATTTTAGATTTTTTGTTAACACAAACTACATTGATGAGGTAATTCTGGGTGTAATACCATTCAAGGTACCTTGGGTAATATTTGGGAGCCCATACATGTACATGTCAAATGTTGTATTGACACGAAGGGAAAACTAGTACCTCATGGTAAAGGATGTGATCGAGGTGAATATCGGTGGCCACCCACCTGTTCCAACTGGCTCAAAACAATTTGCTGGCAACTTACTATTTTAGGGTGTCTAAGTTATAAACCATTGGGAATTGAGTGTGATTACACCAACGATGAGCATAACAAATATTTGGATGTCAATTTTGCTTTACTAAATGACAAGAAGTCATAAGAATTATTATTGGTTGTATGGGTCATTTAGAGCCTTCTACAAACCTCAGTCAACTTTGGCCACAATTTGCATAAGTTAATGATTGAACCTTTATGTTGCATAATTGCAAGCTCCTGAGTCAACTTTGGCCACAATTTGCATAAGTTAATGACTGAACCTTTATGTTGCATAATTGCAGTCTTTGTTGGCAAGTTAACCTATTTGTAATTCCACATTATGGCATTTACATGTTTCCTTTGTGGGTCCTTTAGGAATAGTAATCATAGATTCTTTTCTAGGGTTATAATCTCGCATTTTAATATGTTTTTGGTTTTTTTAAGGAGAAAAGTTTTATATTTGATATTTCTATAAAAGAATTAAAATATAGATTGATTAAGTCTCAGGTTTCCAGTTTATTAAAATTTAAATTGTTTTTGTCTTATCATTCATCTATATATTATAGTATTTCATTAATAGACTTGTCCTTTCTAAGAGGACTTTCATAATAGTTTCCAACAATACAAAACAATTCAAACAAAGTTTTACATATTACATTTCTTCCAGTGGCATTTTCAAGAAGTCTTTCCAGAGCAGTTCTAAGAGTACAAAATAGTCCCAATTGAGAGTTGGGACAAATGCTCAAATACGACTTTTCAACAAGTTTAGATCCATAGAGCATTAAAGCATCATTTGCAAGTTTACTCAAGAATACAACTATAGTTGCATTGGGATCCCAAATCCTTGTTACAAATGTCTATTCAATCACAAACCAAAACATGAAACTCATGAGAGAGAGAGCAACATTAAAAATGTAGCCAAGAAACACAACTATAAGGTGATTTTCTTATGCATGTATAGCATGAGACTTTTCTTACATGTTCCTCTCGAGACTTGGCACATATAGAACTTATGTTGTTACAATGTTTGACTTTCATCTAAAACTCATTGTGTCTTGTGTAACATATTTGGCATGGTAATCAAAACTAAGTTTATTTTGTGGGTTATAATTGGGATTTTCTCTTTCAATTGTTGTGTTTGGTTACTTCTTCATGCCTAATTGTTGTTAGTTGTGTTTCCAAAAGAACACACACATCTGTAACCTTGGTATTTTTTAGAATCTATAGTTGTCCTCTAAGTCTTCACTTGGGAACACATATCAATATAATATCATAGCACAAAAGTCATAGCATTTTATGTTGTTTGTTTAGGTTTGCCTTTGGGCAACACAAAGTTATACCTACAACTCTGATCTGGATTCTATGAGCAGAATGAAATGAACACAGATTATTATTATTATTTACATAGAGACACAATGAAAAATAAAAGAGATACAATGAAATTGACTTCTATTCATTAAAGAAATATGTTGAAACTGTAAAATGCAGACTTAAAACAAACTTGCTAGAATGGTGGCGACTTATCTCTGAGAAGAGATGTGATGGATGCGCTCATTTGCAATAAGATGAGTACAATCAGGCTCTGAAATTCTTTTTACAATAAACATGAATTCCAAAACCCTAGACATCCAAAAACCTAACCCTAGGAGATGAAGCACCAAGAGTCATGTGGGCCATGTTTGGGTAAGTTGGTACATCAACTTTCCGGGGTCGTAACTTTTGCATACGATCTTATTTTTAGGCGCATGATAGCTTATTGGAAAGGTCTATCTGAGGACTACACATTATGCCATCAAACTTTGACTTGGTCACAGTTTGATTGTGGTGAGCCCTAAAAATGTTGTTTAGGGCCTCAAAATGACCCCGAAAGTTCAGGATCTGAAAATTAGGAAAACACTGCCAAACTAAAAAACTGCCAAGATGAACCCGTTGGAATAGGTGGGTGGCCACCGATATCTACTTGGACCAATCCTCCCCCCTTAGGAAGTAATGGTCTCCATTGCGTTGATTTCCCCCATTATATGAGGAAATTTCAGCTAAATTTGTCTCTGGGTGAGCCACTTTCCTTGGTGTAGGAGTTGTCTTTCTTTGACATCCCGATAAAGTTAGATCATCTATTGTCTAGTGCCCTTGACCCATGTTTCCATGATTTGATCAGTGGATGCTTGTTCCATGTAGTCATGGTTGAGCTCTATTGGTGTCAATTGTTCTGCTATCTCTAAGGTGTCCAATAATGGTGGAAAATATGGTCGAAGGAGATCCACATTGAACACTGGGTGAAAGCCAAGGAAGGGAGGAATGTTGATCTCAAAAAAATTATGTCCCACAACCTTGGTGATGGTGTAAGGTCCATAGTGGAGTGGATGAAGCTTTCAATGGAGTGGATGAAGCTTCTGATGGGGCCCTGTAAGGTATTCTTTCTGCAAGTGCAACCAAACTTTGTCTCCCACCTGAAACTTGTGTGGCACCCGGTGTTGATCATGGCGTTGTTTGTACTTAGCATTGGACTTCTTTAAAATATCCTGAACATGTTGGAGGATGTGTTGGATCCTCTCAATGAGCCGGGTGGCTTTGTCAACTTTAGTTTGAGCATGGGACGAGTCTGCCTAGGTGGCCGCAAGGGGTAGTGAAACATCCATGGGACCCAATGGTTGAAATCCCACCCCCACCTAAAAGGGGATATGGTTGGTTGAGCTATTTATGGCTATGTTGTAGTTGTGTTGAACACATGGAAGAATCTCATCCCATGTGCGGGGTTTCTTGGAATTATACATGCATAGGATATGCATGATCATTTGGTTGATGACCTCGGTTTGGCCATCTGTTTGGGGGTGGAAGGCAGTGGATTTGGTGAGCTTGGTATCCAGTAGTGACAAGAGGCTTGACCAGAATGTGTTGAGGAATCGACTATCCTGATTTGAGATAATGGTTTGCGGTATCCCAAAATGTACCCACACTCATTCAAAGAAGATCTTGGCAGTGATTTTCGTTGTGATGCTCTTCTTGCAGGAGACTAGAATCATTGTCTTGGAAAAGCGATCAACAAGCATAAAAACACATTCATTTCCCCGCTTGGTGGACAGAAGGCCTGACATGTAGTCCATGTAGACGGATTCCCAGGGCCTGTCAGGAGTAGGAAGAGGGGTGTACAGGCTTTGTTTCTTAGTGTCTGGTTTGGAAATAACACAGGAAGTGTAGGACCTTATATACTCACTGACATCCGATTGAAGTTTCGGCTAGTAGAAATGTTGTTGCAGCATTGCCATTTTATTTTCTATGTTGAAGTGTCTTGTCACCCGACTGTAGTGGTCTTCCCAAATCAGCTTCACCCACTCCCTTGATGGAACACATAGATGGACCAGACGACACAACATCCCGTCCTAAAGATGGAAATTAGTGATAGTTGTGTTTGCACCCAACATCTGGTAGGTGGTGGCGAAGTCAGGATCTTTCTCATAAAGTTGGGGACATCTAGAGGTATTGTGGCTGCAAGAGTCTAGCACCATGGTGAGTGCTGTGATCGGAGGTCAGTTGAGGAAATAAAAAATGCGGTTGGTACTTCCTGTCTTATACTTGATGTTGAGGTGGAATTGTTGCAAGTATGTGGACCACTTCTGATGGTGGTCATTCTATAATTTTCCTTGTGTCTGCATGAACTGAAGTGTCTTATGATCAGTGTGGATGATTGTCTCCTTCATGAGAATGTAATTCCTTCACTGGCGGTAGGCTTGCACAATGGAGTACATTTATTTGTCGTAAGTAGGGTACTTACGGATGACATCTTATAATGTCTCACTAGGATAGGTCACGTGGTGGTCGTGCTGAGTGAGAACTGCGCCCATGGCATAGTCTGAAGCATTTGTATCAATCTCAAAGGGTTGTTGCAGGTCAAGTAATGAAAGAACTGGGGTTGAGCACAAGCATTGCTTCAAATCATTGAACACTTGTTGTTGGGACAGGCCCCACACAAACTTTTCCTTACCACCACCCTTGGTTACTTGCTTGAGGGCCCATGCAATACGAAAGAATCCAAACCTGAACTTGCGATAGAAATTGGCAAGGCCTAAGAATCTCCAAAGCTAAGTGAGCATGGTTGTGGCTGGCTAGTCATGGATGACCTGGATCTTGGCTGGATCCACATGCACACCATGCTTATCAACAATGTATCCTAGGTACTGGACCATGTCCATGTCGAAGGAGCATTTTTCCAATTTGGCATATAGCTTGTGATGGCACAGAGTGTGCGTTGAATATGTTGCAAGTGTTCCGCCCAAGTCTTACTTTAGATGAAGATGTCATCCAGATACACCACTACAAACGAATTGGTTAAAGGCTGCAAGATATCGTCCATCATCATCATGAAATTTGTTGGTGCATTTGTCAAACCAAAGGGCATGACCAACCATTCAAAAAGACCTTCTTTTGACTTGAAGGCATACTTACATACATCTCTATGCTCTATTGGGACCCTATGGTAGCCAGACTTTAGATTAATATTACTGAAGTATTTACCCCCTTGAGTTGATCAAGGAGATCGTCGATTCAGGGAATCAAGTACCAGTTCCTGACGGTGATTTTATTTAGGACTTGGTAATCAATGCAGATTCGCCAGGTCTCATCTTTCTTTTGCACAAGCACGATTGGGCTTCCACAAGGTGATGAGTTGGATCGGATGTGCCCCTTGTGGAGAAGTTCTTGGATCTGACACTTGATCTCCTCATTTTCTAACAGAGAGCATCGATAGACTATCCCATTGGGTAGTGGTGTGTCGGGGGTAAGATCGATGGAATGCTTGATGTGACAGTGCAGAGGTACCCCAATAAGTGAGGAGAAGATGCCTTTTTATTCTTCCACGACCTTATCCACTTGCTTCTACTACGTGAAGAGGTCGGTCACAGATGCCATTGATGTGGCTGCAATCTTTCGCTCACTCTAAGAGTGAATCATGAAGAAGACAAACTTCCTGCTCTAAGAGATGACCTTCCTACATTTCTTGGCAGAGATCAAGGAAACGGAACTAGGTGGGACTACCTCGGGTATCATGTACAATTTCATGTTCAAAGTAATAATAACACTACAAGGAATAGACTCATATACAACATGATATTTACATAAATAAGGTTGGACCAAAAGAACATCACAAACTTCAAGGGGAGAAACATCACACAATACCTCATCTTTGAAGGGTTTGATGTCATAGGACATGCAACATTGTTGGTTGATGCGAAGATCACTTCCTTGGTAGAGCCATCAAATGGTGTAGGGTTGCGGGTGCGACATTGTCGACAGGGCCATCTGCTTGATGACCTCCGCTGAGATGAGGTTCTTCTGGCTACCATTATCAATGATGAAGTGCAGCGGGGTGCCTTCTGGCTCATTAGGTTCACCGAGCTAGATCTTGGTGGTAGCAACAGTGGAACTAGGTTCTGCGTCAATGATCTATCTCCCCTTTTATGGTTGTGACTCGGAGTCAGAACCTGCATCTGATTCAAAGGATTTCACTTCATCCACCAATCACTTCTTTGAGTGGAAATCAACAGTGTTAGGACAGGGACTCTTATGGAAGTAACACCACATCCCAATATATTTCTTCATATTTCTATTGTCCTTCTTTGTTTTCGGCTTAGACTGGTTGTCCTAAGGTTGTCCATATTTTCTCTTCCCTTTGTTCTACGGGTTGGGGCCACCCTTTCCCTGCTTCTGCTGTGAGGGGTTCCCAGACCCAAACTGTCATGTTTTTTGTTTATCTTTTGCTTGATTTTGATGACATATCGACAGTTCTCACCCAAGGATGAGATGTCCAAAATTTCCATTTCTGCCTGGATGTATCTATGCAGACCACCGCAGTACTTGAGCACCAGATGTTGCTCATAATATTTGATACCCATCTTGGTGCGCAAGGTATGGAAGATATTTGTGAACTCTGGCACTGCTTGGTCCCTTTCCTGCTGCAATGTGGTCCATTTGATATACATGCCATCATAACTTCCAATAGGGTAGTATTGTTCCTTAATAGCATCCCTAAAGGACTCTCAACTGAGTGAGAATGTAAATAATGAGGGTTCCTCTATTTCCTTTTGCTCATAGAAAGTCTCCCACCAATATTTGACATGGGCGATGACTTTGAGGAGCGCAAAAGTAATCTTTTCTCTATTCGAAAAGTTATGGACAGAAAAATACCCTTCTAGCAGATTCAACCATTTGCCTACAACATTTGCATCTATCTGACCTTAAAATATAGGAATATCAAGGTTGATCTGTACCTTCAAGGGAATGACGCCTCCGCTCAAGGAAGATACATCACCTATTGGTAGTCATCGAAGGATTTGTCCAAAATTATCCATCATCTCGTTCCTCTGTTGTGCGAGGGCTTCCTCGAGCAATAGTTTGAAAGGATCTCCTATCCCTTCATCTTTCTTTTCTCCCGCCATGGAAGGTCTCTTGGGCGTGCAAGAGCTCTTGTACTCAAGAGGAACAATCTCAAGACCCAACTCTTTGTACCCTGACCTCATTGGGGACATGCACTAATAACGACGAGGAGGAAACCACTATGATACCACTAATCCAAATTTTATGTGTAGAACAAAATGAACACAAATTATTATTATTATTAACATAGAGACATAATGAACAATAAAAAAGATACAATAAAACTTGCTTCTATTCATTAAAGAAATATGTTGAAACTATAAAATGCAGACTGAAAACAAGCTTACTAGAATGGTGGTGGCTTATCTCCGAGAAGAGACGTGATGGATACACTCATTCACAAGAAGATGAGTACATTGAGGCTCTGGAATCCTTTTTGCAATAAAAATTAATGCCAAAACCATATACATCCAAAAACCTAACCCTAGGAGATGAAGCACCAAGACTCATGTGTGCCCCATTGGGGTAAGTTGGTACATCAACTTCCCGGGGTTGTAACTTTTGCATACGATCTTCGTTTTAGGTGCATGATAGCCCATTGGAAAGGTCTATCTAAGGAATACACATTCGGCCGTCAAACTCTAACTCTACCTACAATTTGACTGTGGCAGGCCCTAAAAACGTTGTTTAGTTCCTCAAAACAGCCTCAAAAGTTTAGGACCCGAAAACTAGGAAAAAACTGCAAAACCACAAAACTACCAAGATGAGCCAATTGGAATAGGTGGGTGGCCACTGATATCCACCTAGATCAAACTCTTCCATGTCACCTTCCTTTGCACCAACCCTGTTCTCAAATGGAAATAGTGGTTGGAAGAAACCAACATAATGAGGCCAGACCCTTCTATAGTAATGGACCACTACACTAAGATAGAAACAATGAATGTTATGTTCTACCCTTTCAAGCAAGCATACAAACAAAAGTTGAACTTGGGGTTTTTTGACGAAATGTGAAGAAAACTTGTAAAATGATCCTTGTAGGGTCTTCAAGAGTTGTCAAGCCACAATGGTCTCCAAAGGATCATGCACACAAGATAAAAGCAACCAAGAAAAAGCCAAATATTTCCTAATAATGCTTAAATTCTAATTCTAACTTGCTTTAAACGGTTAAAATATTAATTTACTTCAAGATCCAACAATGAAAATACTCATAAGGAACATGAATCAAGGAAATAGATGAGGGTGGTAGAAATGAGATTCTCATTAATCAAAGAGAAAATATTTACATGATAATATTACCTTTCAAGTGTAGAGGTAGTTCCAAACCTTCCTTGCTTGGGGTTCTTTCCTCAAAAGCCTCTCTAGTCCCCAAGTTTCTTCAAATTTCTTCTTAATATTCATACAAGAAAAAGGAAAATTGGGAAGAATGGATGAATGGGCACAACATGATGGGAACCCAAAGAGAAATCTAGGAGTGTTACCTTAAGATCAAATGTCAAAGAGTTGTAAAAAAGGTGTATATGAGGCCTTTTTGTAGATTAATTAGGGCCCATCTATGTGAATAAAATACTATTTTCAATGAATAAATGTTCCACCTTCTATAAATCTTTAAAAAATCATGGTTGGTTACATGTCCTCTTGTTCAAATTTGACTTTTTAAAGGGTTGTGTGAATTTAACAAGGGAAAATTGCATAGGTCAATTTTTTGGGGTTTGCTAAGGAATTGTCATTTCTTCCAATGCATAAGTTATATTTCTTGTCATGTTATGTCATGTAGACCAAATGTGGATGGATTTGGAAACCAATGTTGCTTTCACATGGGAACAAATATTGGGTGGTAATGGATTCACCTTGCCATATGAGGGTCAAAGGGAAACATATAGATGAAATAAATCATATATAAGTGACATGCAAGAGCTAAAATGGGGAAGTCAGTTGCCATAGAGAGTAATCAATCCAACTACAAACACAATAAAGGTTATGGTATATAATATATTTTCTTGTCATGAGGTTGAATACAACATTAGTTGAATGGGACAATGACTTAACATGATACAAGAGAGAGTCAAATAAAAAATACATCAATACTTCTTCTGGAAACAATGGAGTAATGTCACAAAGTGGAGTCACATAATTATAGGATATGAGACCCAAAGTTATGCAACAATATATATGTAGTGGGCTCAAATACATGTTGAAATGAAGCCACAAATGTCCATGGTCTTCAACCTAAATTGTAGAGCATTATCACCACCAAATATGATTCTCCATGATGTGAATAAATAAGTTGAAGTCGAGCATGGGAGAAATCAACTAGTGAGGGATCAATGTTGTAAATCATTTATAGATGCAAGGTAACCCAATGTGGATGGGAGTGGGGACCAAGGTACTAGTACGATCCTCTGTGATGTGAATATAGGTATCAAATTCTAGCATTGGATAAACCATGCCATAGGGGATAAATGATGGTAATCATTGTCGAATGCAGGTAGTCCACCTAGTATGGGAGTTGGTACAAAGGTTCTTAGAACCCTCTAGATCAAACCCCCATGGTAAGATGGGTTGTAATTTATGGGGGAAGATCCGTTATAAATATGAAGGAGGTGATCATGAGAAGAAGCCCAAACTAGAAAAATCAAAGCTGGAGAAAAGATATTGCAACAAAAATAAGGCATTGCTCAAAGTGGAGGCAAAGATAGATATCAAGCCATATGTTGGTGAGAATGATGCCCTCAAATTAAATTAGTGGCTGCAATAGCTAGAAGTTTATTTCTTTGTGCATGAATTGAGTGAAGCATAGATAATTTATTTTTCCCATTTAAATATGGAAGGTCATGCTTTCACATGATGGGAGAGTTATTTGATAGCTTGAAAACTTGAATCTAAACCACCGGTGACTAGTTGGGACATGTTCCAAGACCTTATTAAGTCATAGTTCCTCCCCATTAGATATGAGGAGGAAAAAAGGATAAAATTACTCTATCTTAGGAAAAGGTAGAGATAGAATGTGCAAGATTACACCACATAATTTCGCAAGAGAGAAATTCAATTAGGTATTTCACGCAAGAGCTTGGAAGTGTTCATTAAATATATCGAAAGCTTGTATAGCTATATTTGAATATAAGTGATACTCTTCAAGCCAAAGACCATCAATGATGATATTTTCAAGCTCAATACGTTGAGGGGTATGTCATATGGTGTGCCAAAATAGATAGAAAAGCAAGGGGAGTCCAAGCCATGCTAGATTAAGAAGAATAATAAAAGGAAGAATATGGTGGCCACTACACAGCAAAACCTAGATTCTAAACCCCACTATAAACATTGTGATGTTGATGGGAACTTGGAGGAAAAATGGTGGAAGTTGCATCCAAATCTTCTCCCAAAGCACCACATGTAATATATAAAGAAGGATTTTTTAGTAAATAAAAATGAGAATCATATTCAAAGTAGTTCCAATGTTGATGAAAGGATCACTCATGTGTCCACTCACAAAGAGGTCAACCTGAATACTTTTAATATTAAATAGGAAGTGATATGTCCAAAGTATTTCACGTTAAAATTCAATGTAAGAAAATGAATGTCGGTTGCTTTTTTTCTTATACTGGCTCACAATCAAATTTAGAATCAACCGAACTTGTAGAAAAGTGTGGAGTGGAAGAGAAAAACCATTCCTAACCTTATCATCTAGGATGGGTAAGTCAAGATATGGAATTGAGAGCCACTAAGAAATAAAATTTTAGATTTTTTTTTAACACAAACTTCATTGATGAGGTAATTGTGGGTGTAATACCATTCAAGGTACCTTGGGTAATATTTGGGAGCCCATACATGTACATGTAAAATGTTGTATTGACACGAAGGGAAAACTAGTACCTCATGGTAAAGGATGTGATCGAGGTGTATATTGGTGGCCACCCACCTGTTCCAACTGTCTCAAAACAATTTGTTGGCAACTTTCTATTTTAGCATATTTTCGGTTCCTAAATTTCCAAAACCATTTTGAGGGCCTAAATGATGCATTTTTATGATCGGGAACCTCAATGATATCCAAAGTATTTGATTGATCCCCCAAAATGAATCTCCTCATTGATACCTTTCCAACGAGCTATCATGTGCCCCAAACGATGATTGTATGC
>JASDQU010207967.1:3516-17355 GCA_032191745.1 Picea mariana | reverse complement strand
CGAGTCTTTCACTCTGTATTTCTACAGTTTTGTACATTTCGCTCATTAATAGAAATTGTGTATTATTATATATTTGTGCCTCTTTTTATATATCCTATATATCTATTTTATATTATTGGCTCTCTTGCAATATCTCTGTATATTTTTGTGTTATATCTCCACTCTCATTTTGTGTCGAAAATAATCTGGATCAGTTGTATCAGAGGAGGCCGCTCTTGATTATTTTTCAGTGCATGTCCCCGACGAGGTCTAAGTATAGAAAGTTGGGTATCGATATTGTATCTCTTGATGAAAATCACTCTCACATGCCTAAGAAACCCTCCATGGTGGAAGAAAAGAAAAACGATGGAGCAGTAGATTCTATCAATCTGTTGCTTGAGCAAGCTCTCACGCGACAGAGGGATGGATGATGGAGAATTTTTCCCACATCCTTCAATTCCTGCCAATAACAAGAGGCATGTATTCATCAAGAGACCACTTTGGAAGCACCTCTCCTTTCAAGGTACAAGTCAATTTTGATATTCCCGTATTTGAAGGTCAGATAGATGCAGATTCCCTAGAAAAATGGTTAAATCTGCTAGAAGGTTATATCTTGTTCACAATTTTTTTGATAGGGAAAAGATCACCTTCACATTCCTTAAGGCTCTCCCCCATGTCAAACATTTGCGGGAAAGTTACTGGGAGAAAATTTCTACGAAAGAGTCTAGAATATATGGGGCTGAGCTCACTTGGGATTTTTCTGTGGATGCGGTCAAGGAACAATATTACCATGTTGGTAACTATGATTACCAATACATGATATGGACCACATTGCGACAAGAGAGGGGCCAAGAAGTGTTAGAGTTCACAAATAATTTCCATACCTTGTGCACCAATATGGGTATCAAAGAATCTGAGCGACATCTGGTTCTAAAATACCGCAGGGCTTTACATAGGTACATCCAAATCGAAATGGATTTCTTGGACATCACATCACTGGTAGTTGCTTATTGATATATTGTCAAAATCGAGCAGAAATTTAGGCACCTTAACAAACAGGTGTTCGGGTTTGTAAATCCACAACAACCAAAGTATGATAAAGACGACCCTAAAAAACAACCTCCCGAAAACCAGTCCAAGCCATAGAAAAAGAAGGGTCATGATAAGATGAGGAAGGACACTAGAAAGTGGTGTGATTTCCACAAAATCCCCTGACACAACAATGATGAATTTCACTCAAAAAAATCATTGGTGGTCAAGATCAAAGAAAAGGAGCCGAACCCTAATTCAGAATATGATTCAGAAGATAATGAGAGAAGACATATTATCGATGCAGACCCCACTACTATTGTTGCGACCACAACAATTCAAGCAAAAGAAATAACATATTTTGAAGAGGGGGAGTGCCTCTTTCATTCACAGATGTGGGTGAAGGGGACCCCCTTGCATTTCATTGTTGATAGGGAAAGCTAGAAGAACCTCATATCAATAGAGGTTGTCAAATAGTTGGGATCGTCGACAACACCACACCCACATCCATACAACATCAGGTGGCTTTTCCAGGGATGAGATCTTCATGTTAGCAAACAATGGCGATTTTCATATGACATACAACCCTTCAAGGATGAGATATTATATGGTGTTTCCCCGCTATATGTTTGTGATGTTCTTTTGGGCCAGTCATATATGTGGAAGCACCATGCTATTTATGAGCCTCGACCCCATAGTGCCATTTTTACTCTGAGGGGTCATCTCTATAGGATACCAGAGGTATTTCCAACTACTGTCCCACCTAAACAGTTCTGCAAGGTAGTATCTCATACTACAAAATTCAACTTCTTCACAATCTGTTCAAAAGGTGAACATAAGGACACTGCAACCACTGCAAGCTTAGTCTAAGCACATTCTATCCAGTAGAAGCAGGTTGACAAGATTGAAGCAAAGCACAAATATTCCTTCTGCGCACAATCATCTCATCAGGTTCTCAACAACCTCCCACAAACCAAGCAACACAACTTCTCCAACAAGGAAAGCAACTCACCAAGGTTCAGATTCAACAAGCGCTTTCCTCTTGTTGAGGAAAATATATGAAATGATCTTACTCAAACATTTTCAGATCCTACTTGGCTAAAGAAAGATAGACGAGAATATCACCCTATGTTTATAGCCATCAAAATTGATATCCTAATTCACGAGTATTGTTTACAAGTGCTTAGGTTGTTTTTTTATAAATAAAAGCTTGGTGAAAAAATAATTATTTATTTAATTTTGTGAAAATATCAGACGCTGAAATAAATATAGAGACAGAAGAAAAGACACCAAGTCAATAATCAAACAGATGAGACATAAAACAATCCTTTATTTAATTCCAATCCATCAAAGAATCGTTCTCTTTACAAAATTTCCTGAGGAAGTTTTGGACCAAAGTCAAACTTAGACGTCCCCGATGAAACATACAAAAGGACTTCTGACAGAAAATCAAAAACTGAACTTTAAAAGTTGGATCAACTTTCCATAGATTGTTGCCCACTCAACTCTGCACAATAGCCTTTGTCAATCATGAAATCTAATTAAAAAATAGACAAGTCTACACAGACTATCAAAGATAGATCAACACTTCGTAAAAGCAAGTGTTTGAATGATGTAATTCAACCTTGAATCTTTTTGTCTACAATAGGACCCTGCCATCATAAAAAAGAATTAGGCTTCTAATGAATTAAGGAATGAATGAAAACTGAATTATCTCAACAAAACTCAAAGAGAAAACCTTAGTATGCTTCTCCTTCTATTCTCCTCTTGTTCCCCCCTTTCCTTTTTCCTTTAAGAAAATTAGAATTGGTTGAATTAGTTGAACTACTTCCTTAGTTAAGTTAACTAAAACTCAACAAACTTTTTTAGTTAAGGGGGGAAAGTAATAAATCATAGTATGGGTTTTAAAATAAATAATAACTAGTAGGTGGATCTCCTTGTGACTCCCTTTAGATTTTAACAATCATAACACAATTATTTAATCAAACAAAACATCCCTCCTTGTGACTCCGACCATCACATTCATATTTGACAATTTATCTCAATGATAATTGAAATTATTTCCAAAATATATTACCCATATATCCAAAAATAGTGCTCTGTCCAAAATTTCAGAAGTCAACCGTTCTCATCAATTAATAAATAAAAAACTTAAAATCCATATTTTCCACTCTGGGAGGCAATCTTTCCCTTGTTGTTGCTGTCACATTTTGATCTCTCTGAATTTTCCTTAGGCTGTGTGGAGACTTTGCCTAATCTTGCTGATCACATGAGAGCAACCATCCCTCAAATGCATGCAGGAGGACACAAATTTATCAGAGTCATTGGAGGGTGAGGAAGGGGTAGCAATGGATTTTCCTTTGTCAGGGGCATGATGGGCCTCGGTTTTCAACCTTTTTCTCACATGGGAAGACTGAACTGGTGAGTGGACAGGGGCAGCTTGGAAAATTTGATTGAAAGGTGGGGGTGCAGGTAAAGACAAGTTAGGTCAGCCACGATGTTGGGAGACTGCTGGGTGGAAAATCTCTTGCCATCCGTCGTTTTTGGGAAATTCAGGTTGTAGTGAGACATGGGGAGGCACGAGAATACAAGGGACCTGTGGGGATTGGAAGGGAGGCCTTTCGAGTCTAGGTTGGACCACTCCTTGCCCAATCCAGTTAAAAAACCCAGCTTGAAATAGCTGGCCTAACTCTTGCAACTTTGCATCAAAGTGTATAGAGAATCTTGGCCTTCTAGGGCCCCTGTTACAATTACCTCTCCCTCGGTTACCTCGGCCATGGCTACCTCTGCTAAAAAATCTCATTCTTGTATGCATAATCATTAGAAAATAGTTTCTTTAACAACCATACATGACAACTCTTTTAATAGATGAAATAAAATTTGGCTCAACAACATATCAGACTCATGCAATCCAATCCGTACAAATTGTTTAATATTTGTCAATGAACAGGGGGTGAACAAAGGTTTTGGGCTATGCGAGGGGTTGTATTGAGCGAAAAACATTAAAATGAGGGGGAAAAGATCATGATTACTTCTCACAGACAACAAACAATCAATTGTAATGTAAACCAAAGAATATATCACTGTAATCCATCCCTGCGATCTTAAACTGTCATAATACATAGTTTCCTTTAACTGTAATTAAATTTTAGGAACAAGGAGTGGATAATGAATATGGGAAGGCGAGGGGATTGTGATCGGCGAAAAGTGAAATAATGGTAGGGAAAAGAGTGAATATTGTTCATAAAATCAATTAAGTAATCCATAAAACAATTTTATATTTAATGCAAACAATCCAACACCAACTAAACAATTATTGTGATCAATTAAACAATTACTATGTGTTAACACTTGTTCATTGTCCACATTTAAGTCTTTGACACTTTTAATTAACACAATGTCGTCATATTCAAAATCAATATGACCTTCAAACATCTTGTATAAATAATTATGTTTTCTCTCATTTCTTCCATTTTATATTCAAAACAAAATCCCAATGAACACAGTCATTTGTTTCAACTCTGTTCAGCGTCAAAACATTAACCATTGCCCATAAATTAATTCCTCTAATCAAACACAGACACAAGCTCTTTTAAAACATGCCTAATTCCATTCCTCTAACCAATTTAACACTTAAAGTGCAATGAAACCATACTACTGAAAACCCAATGCCCATCTCTGATGGTGCAATAAGATGATATGAAGCACGATATCCATAAATCATACACAGTGGACATCCAAGCCACAATCATCAATACTTCAAATTGCAATAATCTCGATCGAGCAATTTGAACACACAGTAATAGCGACCATCATTTCAATTTATACCATGTTGTAGAAAACATACAAACCAACGCATAATGCAAAGAAGAATTTATGTGACTGTACATATCAAACCATAAAATAATCCTGAGTTAACAATCCAACTATTACAACACAAGGAGGCAGCGACTGTATGCCCATTTCCATTTCTCAAATCAACCAATTAAACCATGCTGAGCTATCAATTCAACTGTCATAATAAATAATGCAACAACTATATACCAATAATCAAAACCACTATCAATGTTATTCCACCAACTCATGACAGTCACAAAATACCCGACAGGGTGTAACTAGTTCTGTTAATCAAAATCTGGCTCTGGATAATCAAGGGTTCGCTCGGTGGAACCAACACATGGAGACTAGAGGTTGACCTTGTCGACAGTAGGTGAGAAACCCTTGAGACAAGCAAGGTGGAACCACACGCATTATAACTCTTAACTCGTATGATAGGGTGACAATTCGACCTCAGGTAGGAGAGACTATGAACAAAGGAGCAAAGGTTCCTTAATGGCCAGTAAACAACACCGAGAACACGCAAGTCATAAACCTCGTGGTTTTCCCCAAAAGTCAAATAATGTTGATATAAATGCAGAGCTCAAATAATAGAAACCAACCCTGAAACAAGCCTCTTGGCATAATAGCCACCATAACCAACTTGCATATACCAATAACATAAAACGAGCCCACGACCAGGTGGAGAACGATATGCAGTGACCCAAAGGTGGTTAAAAAATTACACAACAACCCCATAACAACAAATATGACTAGGTATGATTACAAGGACTGTGAGGATACGACCAACAAGTCCAGATGGAACGAAACCCTCCAACAAAAACCCATAGAGACAACAAAGAGCCTTCATGGCTTCCACTACACAGAATAGTTAATGAAATTGTGAATTCAACCATCAAATTTTTCATTTGCAATGAATAACACAAACAACCATTCAAAAGAAACACCACGAGTTTACACAGTTGCAAGCCTCAAGAAAAACATAGACCAATACATCACCGAGCCAACATTTATTTCATAACAGACCGAGTTCATGGATGGCGAAAAAAACATACCTGTAACCAAATGGCCTTAAAATACGAGCTTGGTCGAGTAGTTCCTTCCATGCCTGAATATCAGAGCTTAACCACAACAAAAATCAAATGAACAATAACCAAGCTAGGGTGACGGCCATTGGGAGAGGTATGGAGCGATGTGCAGTAAATGCACATCGCTTCCATCCTCTCTTCGTTCAATTACATAGTACATGACAACCAACCAACCATTAATCCATTCCATTAATCCATGCATCGAAACTAACATACATTGCTTACCAAATGTGCCACCCGATATCATATTAACCATTTCCAAAACATACCATAACGTATATCAAGTGCGCCAAGGATAACTCAATAATAATCATATCGCCACTAACATTGCTAGTTAGGACTAACATCAACCCCTTTTAAATTTCAATTTCACATAGTTTAGCATAGCATAGTATATTATAGCTCCTCTTTCTTGGATTTTTTTCATATTGCTCTTGTTTCTTGTTATAACTAACATGTGTCTTGTGCAGGTGTAACATGTAATAAATTATGGCGCCAATAACATTGTAATATGGCGTCAATTAAGGAACATGAAGCAAACATTAGAAATGAACGCATTCGTACCTCGACCTTAGCAGAACACTCACTTAAAACCAAACATCATGTCTGCCTGGAGGATACAAAAATACTAGCAAAAGAGGATCATTACTACATGAGACGTTTAAGAGAAGCTCTCGAAATAATCAAACACCCCAACAATATGAACAGAGACGGTGGCTTGGAGGTAAGCAGTTTTTGGCACCCATGAATCAACCAACTTAGTATCCCTCATAGATCTAATCAGGCCTGACACCTCCCTTCTTCTTGCCTTCTTGTTTAGGTTTCCCTCTGCCTCACTTCTTAGACTTAGGAGTCTAACCAACCTCTTGGACCTTTTAAAATCTTTAATTATAGGCACCTACTTTTTCAAATATTTAAGTCACTTATAACCTTTCCTGACTTTCTAATATAAACAAAAATTAAAAGTACTTTCTTTTTAAAAACCCTAAAAACTTTTCCCTCCTAACTCTTAATTCTAAACCTAAAACCCACCCTTCCAAAAACTTTTTCTAGTAACTAGTTCACTAAGCTGTATTAAAAAAAAAAAAAAAAAAATTTAACCCTAGAAACAAAATTTTAAAAACTCTAAAACCTAAAAACAAACAACCTAACTAAAGCCCCCTTCTCACCATAACTCAATTAATTAAAATTTTAATTTAATTCAATTAATTGAATATTTAATCACTAACTTAACTTTCACTTAAAATCTTTACAAACTTAGTAATAGTTTATTTTTATATTATTATTTAGTTTAAAAACTTAATTCAATTAATCAAATATTTAATCACTTAATTAAAAACTCTTTAAACTTATTTTACTTATATATAACTAAAAAACTTTACAAAGTTACTAATAAGTATTAATTATTATTATATCATTATTCAGTTTAAAAAATGAATAAAATGACAGCCGACCTAGGTTAAATCTTTAATACATCCCACACAATAACTATTAATTAACCGAGATCAGCATGCTATCAATTGACGATTAGTCCTGATGATGAATCCCGATTAGGATTCAAAACGTCGACAAAAATGACACCAACTGTGGATTATTCGGCAAACAACTTTGAAAACATTGTAATAATAGTGAATACAAGCCATTCATACATGGAATTTAGAGCTCAGGGTAACGAAACCCACATATAACATGAATTATCCATTTGCCATTATGTCACAGATAAAACCAATATTTCACCATCAATCATGTAGAACCCTGTAAGCATCATCGAAAAACAACATAAAATATGTAACAAGACCATCTCTGATCCTCCAATCTACAAGGGGGTCCCACCTACTAGTATTATATATATCATTAGCTTATAAATAGTAGGCTTTTAGCAATACTTTGCGAGCAAAATCCTCATTGTGACTGAAATAAGACACTTGGAATACTGCTTTGAAAACATGGAAAAGTCTTTATGAATGAGCATGTTTCTCAATTGAAGTATGTATTGGAGGAGCTAAGAAACATTAGTTGTTGGAAAACCTTAAGAAATGCAAGTTTTCTCAATAGTCCTTGGTTTACCTTGGATATGTGATTGATGGATGCAATTTGAATATCGATCAAATGAATATTGAGGCCATAAAAAATGGTCCACATCTACCAATGTGAAACATGCAAGAAGCTTCATTAGGGTAAGCACAATAGTTGAGGAAGTTCATTTCCTCATTTTGTACAATCGTTGCTCCACTTCGCACAATCACCACAAATGGAAACAAATTCACTGGGGAAAACAATGGCAGAGGTCTTTGAAAGAATTGAAAGTGAATATCAACGAGGTAGTGATTTAGAAATTCCTAATTTGTAAGAACCATTTGAAATTAAGACTAATGAAAATGGGTATGGCACTAGTACTATCCTTATGCAAGGAGGAAGACCCGTCAACTATCACTCTAAATTTTTTCATTGAAATTCTTAAAAATATCCCACATATGGTCAAGAGATTTATGTGTAAGTGAAATCCATGAAGAATTGGAAGCACCACCTACTAGGTAAGGCGATTGTGATCCATACCAACCACAACCTCTTCAAAATTTGTAGAGTTAGACCAAATTGTAGCAAAAAAGGCATTACAAGTGGATGGGATTCCCACAACAATTCCATCTCATTATCAACTATAAGAAGTGAACAACTAACAAGATAACATATTTGTTGTCCAAACCACCCAAACAAAAGATCTTATCCATGGATGCAATAATGCAACTTGTACCATACACTCATGAAGTTTATGAGGAAGAGTACATGAGTGATGCCAGTTTTGGAGACATGTATTAGTAGCTAAAGAATAAAATAACAACTAAGCTCAAAGAATAATGAATACTGATAGGTGCCCAAATTGACATGTTTGTAGCACCCATCCAATAATTTTTGTGCACCCTTTTTCCCATTTCCATTCCATCTTAATACCCTTTTCAATGATGCATTTTTGGTCAATGTATGTCACACACCCACAACGAGGCATAAATAAATTTTTCTTTTTCTTAACTCTCTTTAGTTTCCCCTTTCTTCTGTTGTAGGTTCTTCCAATCCACGACTCTTTCCTGAGCCCCCTTTTGAAGGGTTTGAGCAATAGCTGCTAGCTTTCCATGCTAGACCCTTCCTTCATATGTCCTCAAGTTGTGACCACACTCTCCCGCGTTCCAATGGTCCTAATCTCCTCTCTCACAAATCGAGATTTTGTGTTTCGCGACTTTGGAGGCTGGCTTACCTTTGTTTCCCTGATTCCCGATTTCTCGATATTCGCTTTCTAGATGAACAATCTATATCCCTCCTTCAATCAACGACTGTGATCCTTTCGCGAACTCAAACTTCACGAGTTGCGAGTTAGAGAAACGTTGACTTCTTGCCACGCGTCCCTTCTCGATGGACGACTAGGATCAAATCATGGCTTCGTGTATCGGGTATTTGGATGTGAGTCAACCCTGACTCTTCCGATCCCCGAACTCCCAATGGTGTTAGATCAATGGTCCACGATCTCCCGTGATCCGATGGTCCAGATCCTTTCTTGCGAATCAGGTCTTTTCGGATCCCTGATTTCCTAAAATTCACCCGCGTCAAATCAACGGTCCGCAATCCTCCGTGATCCAATGACTATGATCAAATCACGAGTTCATGTTTTGCGAGTCTTCACAAATCTTGACTTTGAATTTCCTAATGTGCGAGTCAATGAAATGCTGATCTTCTGCCACATGTCCTTCCCAACACCAATGGCTAGGATCAACTCCACTCTTTCCCTTGCAAATATTCCGAAGTTTGAATCCTCAAACTCTCCGATCTGCTACCCTCTATCTACCCTGACGATGGACGGTTCTGATGATTTCAGAACTTCAAGACTTGGCAAAGTCCATTCTCCTGTTTACTTTCGAAGGGTTTAACCCTCGTGCACCTTTCCTGGATCCAATGACTGTTGTTCCTCGCACTTAGATCTGACGGGCTAGATCCGATCTCCTCCTGCGCGCTCTTCTAATTGTCTGGACGTGAATTCCCATGGTCCATATCTCTGACATTGCTCGATCCAATGGTCACTGCTGCTCCTCCTCCTGAGCTTTCCCTTTATTCCCTGAATTGGAAGATTTTAGATGTTCTAAAGACCTCAACCCTCAATCTACCTCCTGTGAACCCTGATATATGGGTATCTACTTCCGCTTTCCTTCCGGAGCTTACGAACTTGAAACAAGTTTACCTCTTGGACCTTATATGCCCTCTTAAAAAGTTCTTATCTCTTCTGAGCTTGGTTCTTAGGGGATTTTGAATTCCCACATACTCTTGCGTTAATCTGCTCGTGTCAGATTGATGGTCCATGACCTTCCTTGATACAATGGTCCAGATCACATCGCAACTTCAGGTTTTAGAATTTTAGTCATGCCAACGAGCGGATCTCCCAATGTGCGAATCCCTGATCTTTCCAATCTGACGGTCAAGGAGGGTCCCAATAGATCCTTAGATCTACGATCGAGATCACATCGCAACTTTGGGTTTTGGGAGTTTAGTCGCGCCAACGTGCAAATCCCCGATCTTGCCAATCCGACGGTCAAAGAGGGTCCTGATAGATCCTAGATCTACAGTTCAGATCACATCGTAACTTCGGGTTTTGGGAGTTTAGTTGTGCCAATGTGCGAATTTGTGAAGGCTGAAGGAGTCGAGGCATTAACACTTGCACCCATTCTTCAACTCTAACGGTCGCAACAGACCCTGAGTTCTCTCGAATGAACATCATTCGTTCATGTTCTAAATGAAAGGATATTCCCTTTCGATACTTGAACCTCACTATTCTTCCTGAGATTTGTTGGATCTGAAGGACTTAAGAGTTTTGCACTCTTTCTTTTGAACATAACGCTTGGAAGTGTTCTTCCATGCACTCCTTACGTTCATTCCTCAACTCTAGGACTTAAGATGTTCTCCGTCTCTGCCAACCTTGCAAAGACTTGGTGCATACTTGCACTACCTCTCATGAGATTATTAGACTCTGTCCTCGCAGTGATTGTGGGGTTCAACCTCTGTAATAAGGGAAGTACTCGAGCAACTCTAGGATGATGACGAAATTCTCTGGGAAAGTGCTTCCAAGGAATTAAACTAGAGCATAAGGAAATCAAGCAGATATGAAAGTTCTCAAGGAATGAACAAATACTTATAACTTAATAATTCAATACAAAAACTATTATAGGCATATAAATACAAGTCAGGCATTCATTATTTCCAATTCAAAGCACAAGGCATAAAAACACTTATCAGAACCATAAGGCGTGATGCGACTGTTGAGAGGGGTGCTCATTTCCACCCAACTATAGGCTCAGTCACTCCCAATGGATTTATCAATGACCACCCCTGAGATTAGACCATGATGCTTTGAGATTCAATATCTCCTACCTCAACGAAAGTTAGGGACGAAGGTTACTCTCCTTCTCCCTATACAGGAATAGATGAGGACGAAGGTTACTCTCCTTCTCTTGACTCAATCTCTATTCTCTGTGATCAGAACTCAATTTTTCTTTCAATCCTTCCTTGGACACAAGAGTTTCCACTCTCGTCTCTGCATTCTTCACAGGCCCTCCCCCTGCCCACACCACACTTCCTTTCTTGCCTTCCTTAGTAAGATTGCGTGTGGCTCGAAATCCAAGTCCGTGGTCAGGTCTGGAAGCCTTACAGATGGGTGGTTTTCCCCATCCCCTCATTATCTCTTTAGGAGGCCTTCCCACCTACCAACCTGACTATAATTCATTTCGGGTCAGAGGGTTGTTCTGATCTTGAGCAATTAAAACCAACATAGTACTGGTTCGGTGGAGGTTAACACAACCATTCCGGGTCCCCTCCACCGTCTTTTCATTAGAAATTTTGGTCTCTCTTAGCACATCCCGTTCTCAGCAGTCATGCAACATGTTTCCATTATCTATTAAAATAACATGGTTTGCATTCATCGACCTTCATACAAAGGTCCACCAAATCAAACATTCACACTTTGAGTTTTCCATAGTTCCTGGCCAATAAAGTTATATTTAGAAATTGGGGGAAATAGGGTGTTACAATTCCCTCCCCCTTAAAGGAATCATCATCCTTGATGTTCTATCTATCAACATTATAGGTATGTATAGAAGCAAACAAAATCGGATATGCCTGTCTCATGGCATCTTCCATTTTCCATGTAGCCTCATCTAGGCCAAAGTGTTTCCATTGCACCTTGACCTGTGCATTTGGGTTCTGGCAAGAATTATCCCTCCAAATCCACCTGGTTCACAGACCATTCAATTATATGATTAACAACATGTAAATATTTCTTCAATATTGAAACATGGAAAACATTATGGGCCTTTACTGTGGGAGGAAGTGCTATCCTATAGGCTACAGGTCCCACTCTATATAAGACTTCGAAGCATCCACAATACCGAGGAGCCAACTTGGCACATGATCCCATTCTCAGAGAACTCTTCTAGGGTCTAACTCTGAGATAAACATGGTCTCCGGATTTGAACTCTTGGGGAGTTATCTTTCTGTTGGCATAACTTTTCTGTCGGTCTTGAGAAATTTTCAGATTTTGCCTTATCTGCACTACTTGTTGTTCCATTTCTTTCATCATGTCGGGTTCAATTGTAATTATATCCACTGGATTACTCGAGCTGATTGGAATCTTGCACTGTCTACCACAGAGGAATTCAAAAGGGCTCATCTTCAAGGATCCCTAATAACCGTTGCTGTAGGCAAACTATACCAATGGTAGGTAGTCTTCCCACTTCTTAGGATGATGCATTACATACATCCTTAGCATGTCCTCTACTATTTGGTTCACTCTTTCTGTCTATCCATCGATTTAAGGGTGATAAGCTGTGTTGAATAGTAATTTTTTCTCCAAACCGGCCATTAGGGATTTCCAAAAGTTTGAAGTGAACTTGGTATCTCGGTCAGATACAATTTCCTTGGGCATGCCATGCAGTCTAAATATCTTCTTCATGAAGATGTTTGTAATATCTATGGCCTTGCAAGTTGATTTGACGGGAATGAAATGAGCAGACTTATGCAGTTTTTCCAACATGACCAAGATGGCATCATTTTGCATGGTCAACTTTGGTAATCCAGTGATGAAATCCATGGAGATGGTCTCCCATTTCCATTCTGGGATCAGTAGGGGCTGTAATAATCCTGTTGGATGTCGGTGCTTTGCCTTAACTTGCTGGCATTCTAGGCATGTATCTAGATAGTTATCTATGTCCTTCTTTAACCCAGGCCAATAGAATTGTTTCTTAGTGGTCGTGATCATCTTCTAATACCCTGGGTGACCAGTATATGGTCTCTTATGCAATTCATCCATTATGAACCTCTTCAAGTCATCACAATTCGGAATACACAATCTGTTTCTGTAAGTCAACAGCCCTTCCTCGAGCATTTGGTAGCCTTCATACTTTAGTCCT
Organism: Picea mariana; assembly: GCA_032191745.1. Lineage (NCBI taxonomy): Eukaryota > Viridiplantae > Streptophyta > Pinopsida > Pinales > Pinaceae > Picea > Picea mariana. Next base: position 3,980 of record JASDQU010207967.1, on the reverse strand, counting down.
ATAGGCTCTTGTCTTAGGTATGATGTCACGATCTTGAAGAATGCATCTGTCTTTTGTGCATTTCTGAATCTTTCCCTGACATTTGTTTCACAGGTGCTTACTGGTGCCAGATGAAACTTTTTTATACTTCTGCTAAGGGCATCAACCACCCTATTTTCCTTTCCTTTGATGTGTTTGATTTCGAAATCAAACTCACTAAGAATATCCATCCACCTAGCTTGCCTGGCATTGAGATTTGGTTGATCAAACAAGTGCCTCAACCCACAATGGTTTGTCATAAGCACAAATATCCTTCCCAGGAGGTAGTGCCTCCACATTTTTAAAGCATGTACTATGGCAACCAACTCTAGGTCATGGGTCACATAATTGATCTCATGCTCGTTTAATTTTCGGGACGCGTAGCAAATTACACGTCCCTCTTGCATAAGGACTCCTCCGAGTCCTTCCTTGCAGGCATCTGTACA
>JASDQU010207966.1:11362-28302 GCA_032191745.1 Picea mariana | reverse complement strand
ATTAACTTTCGACACCTTTCGGATAGCCCCGATAATCTTTGTGTTTGCCTCTTATAGGATTCCAGCTGCATACAAAACAAGCATGAGAAGTAAACTGAAAGTTGATGTCAGAAATAAATCGGCTTAAACAGGTGATACCCAAGAAATTTCATATTGTGCAAACAATTTGAAATGAAAAGGTAAAGAGGAGATTTCCCAAAAGACATGTTCTAAAGGACTATTAAAGAAAACTGAGGGAACCTCATTCAAACAATAACATCAGCTGAACTGATAAATAACAAAGTTGTTTCTTGGTTGAATCATCTATGAAAAATTAAGACAAATTAAATGATTCAAAAAAATTAAAAGTAGTCAGTCAAGGTAAAGTATCCCCAAAAAATATCTTCAAAAGTCAGTTTTGAATTTTTGACCTCTGTATTTTTAGTTCGTAAGCCATCGCCTGTCACCCTTTTCTATCTTCGGGTTTACCTTTTGAAAATTCAGCATCTTTCCGTTTCGCATAAGAAGGGATAAGATTTTTTGTTTTAACCTTGTGAGCTTCAAAGAAGATTGTGGAAAGAAGGCGGGTCTTCACAACTCCTGGATTCCCTACTAAACGAAGAGATGCCTAAAGTGATCCTAACTTTCTTAGGTTTTTCAACAACATCGGAGGATTAAGGCTTGCTCAAATAGAGTTCCCTAAGAAAGTTATTTTCCCTTTTTCCCTAAGAATGAAGGTGTTGTGAAGGTCAAGGGAAGGTTGGTACCAACTAATCAAAGTAAGTCGACAGACCTATAATGAAAAATATTACACAGATATCAACCCTGATACAATCTGATTGCCGCCATCTTTGCTCTCTAAAAAGAAAATTTTAATACAGGTGGTGAAAGGAAATTCAGAAATGATTGCCCCCACCTAGTCCAAGAGACGATGAAAGGAAATTCAGAAATGATTTCCCTCATCTCAGCATCTAAATGCATAAATATATTCTGAAGTGGTGAAAGGAAATTCAGTAAAAAGGGCTAGATAACTTCACCGGGGTACTGAACAGGCTCGCTGGCAGTGAAGCAATATCTGAAATATCTGTAAGGCTGTTATACATGAATATCACTCTACTATAGTAACCAATTTTTATTAAAACCTGATCCACATCCCAAGTTCAGATGGGGCTTCCCGATTTAAAAACATATAAACTTCTTCTTTTGATGCAAGCTGATAGCCACAAGATCTGTTGGGTCTCCTAGAACTATTTTGATTGTCTTAAGGCAGACCTAAATTTTAGTGACGGGAAAGAGATAGTCATGAAAGGGACCACAGCTAAGTTTAAAAGAGTATCTGAGTTTGAAAAGCTTTTCAAGGTAAAAAACGAAGTCCCTTTCCCCTCCAGTACCCTGTTCTCAAGAATCTTTTCGCCTGATTGAAACTATTGACTCCATTTACCCAATATAGGCACGTGGTCTACTGTTCTTCCCATTTTACAAGAAAACGAGATCCCTAGTTGGAGCCTATGTTGGAGCCACCTTTGTTTTTTCTAGCCCGTAAAAAATTCCATTCTTAATGCTCGAAATTGAAAGATGGTTTTCATATTTTCCATGTGTGGTTTCAAAATCTCTGAAGCTTTATCATGCAAGTAGTGATGATTATTGTAATCTTGAGGCGAGTCCTACCTTTCGTAAAAAAAATTCCCCTTTTTATTCTACCTCGGGATCTCATAGGTTGGTTTCTATAAATCACGTAGTTCACACGTCCCGAGCAACGAAACATAGAAATCATTTTAATTTTCACCTAGGGCAGTAACGGGAGTAAAGTTTTCCTAAACCATGATTAAACGTCATCGGGTTTTCGCACCTCGGCGTTCACTAAATCCAAAAGTTTATTATCATAGCCCCGATAGCCGAGAACATGAAGTCCTTATTTTAGTAACCCATGTCAAGGTTAAAAGTAAAATCTAAACCATGGTAACGTTCTGTCGGCAATTCGCCACTCAACGTTTTATTTTTTAAAAGTTACATTGTCTAAGCCCCGACTCGTGAAATCATGATAAGGATATGAACATAATTAATTAATCACTTAATCTGATTTTATCTTCCCTTTTAATTAAGTTGTATTATCGCGATCTCACCGTTGCGCAGCTCGGCATGCAAACTACCCGAAAACTTACCTTTGAAGCTCCGAGTCGCGATACGGTGAATATAAATAATAATGGAATTAATTAAGATCCTAATCATAATGATGTTTTTATTAATCAAAATCAATCATTGCAATTTCAGGGGTTAGAGGTTCAAAAGGTTAAAACAAAATTCCCGATACAACGAGTAGCGAAAGATTAACTAACATTAGTAAAACCGGATTAATTAAGCTAAATCAATATATCTTGTGTTTTGATGCTTGCATGATTTATGAGGTGGCCTTATTCCTTCCACACGCCAACTGAAATTTCAAACCACCAAAATTTATGGCATTAATTAGGAAATAGGGCAAATCGACGAATAAAGATCGGATTTTTATGGCTAAATTTATTTCTAAACATGATTTGACAGACCTGTTCTAAAAGGTACTGAGTTTTCAAATATATATAAGAGTTGTTATTCATTATAACAAATCATTTCTACATTACGCAGAGCACATTTTCTCATGAACTAACTTCTATATGTATACGTACTTTTATCGTAGAAGAGCCAAAGCAGGATCTCCCGTTATGGCCCCACGAAAAGCATCCAAAGCCAGTGTTGAGGTATCGGGACAAGGTTCAGACAACGTCGTTGATACTTCACCTCCAATTGTCAACTCTGTCCTGAACTGGTCATTCATTTCTGATGTTCTGCAGGCCGAATTGGTGGATTATTCTGATGAATCCAGCGACAATGAAAAAGATGACATAACCACCAAGTATAAGATCACCATTCAATCTGGAATGCACAAAGTAGTATCCAGGCCACAACTACTACCATATTATGATATGGTCCAATGGACATTAGACCCTGTGGACATACCAACTAGAACCATCATGAATGAGCAGAAGGTCACCATCAGGACTTTCAGGCCTGAGCATCTGCAAGCCATGTATAAGTTTCCAGCAGCGTCTGACTTTACATATGGTGCTAAATTCTTGGACGAGTTCAAACAGAAGGAATGTGTGCAGTATGACAAAACCATGTCTAGCTTAATAAGAGATTGGGTTTCACACTCTGCGAAGTTCAGGGCAGACAATCATGGTATATATTCAATAGCCTCCTTAGAACCACAGTACAAGTATGTAGCTATGATGACATGCAGATTATATGAGAGGGAGGACACCTCGCATTTCTTTCTTCCATTGGTGCCTCTAATATTTCGAGTCACCGAAGGCTGTTCCTTCGAGTGGGCGAAAATGTTGTCTGATAGCTTGACCAGCCGGGTCACAGAATATTGAGCACAGAAAGAGAGCAGAAAGACTTCTTCATTTTTCATGTCTGCATACATTATGGACGCCGTGTTTTTTTTAACACCATTTCCCTTAATGAGATGGATTTGGCCTCCGGTAGAGGATGAGCCCATCCACATCTATCATTCAAAATTATGGGAAAACAAAGCGGTATATTTTGTATATGAAATATTCAACTGGGTGATGGTGCCTCTGCATGTCACTATTTTCGGTCACCCACCACCCAGGATCTTAGACAATATAGTGACGAATTTGAGCAGCATAGCTGACTGGTATGTAGAAGCCAAATTCTCATACCTCAGAGTTTTCGGGGCTTCTGTTCCCCTACATGCATTTCCATTATTCATTCCTGACAAGTTGGCTTGTCGTGAGGTTGCTAGCCATATAGTAATCGGTGGCATCAGCAAGGAGCTGAAGGGATACTCGAAGAAGGTATGGGCACCTTTTCTTGTTCATTTAAATTCATATTCTTTATTAGATTTCAGGCATGCTAAAGTTGAGGTAGTAGCCTTGGAAGACCTAAATTTGGTCCTCATATACAAGAAGCACGATCTGCAAAGGGTCGTGAGTAATCATTTGGCTAGTTGCGGGCTCAAGAGATTAGAGCACGAAAATTCACCCTCGGATGACATTTTTCGATCCACCAGATCTTATGCCGAGATTTTGGCTTGAATCCAAACATTGGCACCCGAAGAGAGGGCCGATGTTCTAAAGCTCCAAGAACATCGATGCAGTTGCCTTCTCGCAGTATTATGGGGTGAGAATCCGAGTACAGTGGAGGTGAAACAAAAAGATGCCGAAGGCTCCAAGGATGCGACGCCCGGTCAAGAAGAACACCAAGACGGGGAAGGGAAAACTAAGATTCTAAAAGCAGAGATAAAGATTCCTGAACCACCGAAGAAACAGAGTTCGACTACTACTCTGGGACCATCAGCGAAACAAATCGAAGATCCTATCACATCGGTTACTCCGTTGCAATCGAATCATGGAAATATTGATGCAGGGTGGATCTTCAATGAAGAGTTGAGGCCATTAAGGGTGGAAGAGATCCCACCAAATGAGTTCTTCTTTGATAATAAGAGAAAGGCAATAGTAAAAAGGTAATTATATCAGGAAGGGGAATCAACAGCCAAGAAATAAAAATTTATAACTGATGGGAAAGACAAGAGGAATGAACAATTCACGACTGAAATAGTAGGGACATTAGTAGCATATACCTTGGCTAATCAATTTTCAGTCAGGCTTTTGAAAAACCAGCTTAAACAAAAAAACCGCCTCATCAAGACCCTTGAAGCCAGACTAGCCATAGCAATGGAGACTGCCAAAGACCAGGCGAGTGTAGGTATAGAGCGAGCAAGGTTGGACGATAAAAATGAGATAGAGCTGCTCAAGACTAAGCTCGAAACAAGCACAGCTGGTGGTTCGGGATGGTTAGATGCAAGTGAGCCAGCAAAAAGATTCGATAGAACAACTGCAGGCTAGGGTGGAAATCACCGAAAGCAAAGTGATAAATATCAGGATGTTTCAGTCCCAGACAATGGATATTCGGAGCAGAGTCTCGGTGGCCCAACAAAATTTACTTGGCAAGGTAGAGGTGATTCGGGAAAACTGCTTGCTGGTAAATCAAGTTTTGGAGAATTTAACTGCTAGAGAAAGGGAAGATGGAGGAGCACGGGTCACCTTCTAAGAGGTTGTGATAGCCACAAACAACAAGGATTCAAAAAGTACTCCCAGGTTCACCATTTCAGAGCAGACCAGAGGAAACATTCTATTAAAAGAATGGGAGTACAACATCACGGAAGAAAAGCTGCAAGCCAGAAGGGTAACGAATTCCTTAGAAGAGGCCTTTAGTTCTATAGATGGAAATCTGCTAGGCATTGATAGTGGAGGTAATGTCGATGCATTGATTCAAATGAATATGGAAAAAATCTTGCTTGATTTAAAGGAAAAAGAGGAAAGAGATTCGACCGAGATCTCCCAAGTGACTATGGCAGACATTGTCCAAATAGACAAATGTATGATTAAACCAAGCGTGCAATTATGCACTATCGACATCATAGATAGACAAATGGAAGACAGGCTGTCGCAATTAGCTCGAGATTGTTACTCTTTTGAGGCCAACTGTCAAGTAGAACTGTCAAGGATGATATCTCGGTTGGTTGAAAGATGTGTCACCTGTACCGAGCACGTGCGAGGACAAACTTCTGGCACCAAGTGAAGATAGAGAAGAAGAAATGGAGCTATTGCTCTACTCCCTATCATAACCGAAATTTTTGTAACGATTGAGATTCCATCGTATTGTAAAACTGTATAAATATACCATAGAAAGAAACAAAAAAAGGGTTGGACCTTTTTGTGTCAATTGTAATAGTGTTTTTACATTTTGAGAGTTAATACAAAGAAAATATGAAGATTCTCAATTCCATCACGACTGTGTTATGAGTTTTTTTTCTTATATCTCATATTTCATTTCATTTCATATTCATAACTGATGAATGCTTCATTATAATTTAGTACGACTACTATTATAGCGAATTAATTTTGGTTTTCTATATTGTTTATTGTTTTTCCTCTGTACTGGCTATCAGCAGGTGTAAGACCAGTCAACACTTTCAGAATTCTATATATATTTTATGCTTCATCGGTTTATTTCCTTACATCTTTCTTCTTCTGTTTATACATGATATTCTCCCTTGATAGGAGCCTTACTCAATAGACAGTTAAATTTTTTTTCCCACCTCATACAATTTTATTTAAATATAACTCAGTTACAGGAAAGAGCCTTTGATTTGCACCCCATTTTTTATTTCCAAAACCATAAATTCTCTTTTATACGACCAAATTGAGACAACACTTAATTTCCCTCTGATGTTTTTCTTATTTCATTGTTCCTCCATGACTGTCCCTGTACCAACAAAGCCCAACATCGAACCTGGATTATCAAATCAAACACACATTGCCTTAAACCTTTTCAATACCATTCTTAAAACCGCCACTACCCGGGTTGAACTTGAATGTTCATGGGAAACGATTGAATGATATATAACCATCCAGGAACAGTTGGAAGCTAGACAATGCCAACGTAGAAATATTCCCTAGTTTCCCTTGCTGAAGGTTGACGTTTCTCTCTTCTCCACCCTTTACCCACTTTCGGATGCCTAGACATTGTACTTCTAAGCCTTAAGTATAGACTCTAGAACAACAACTTCAAAGTCTTCCTTAGTTTGCACTCCATCCAGATCTGTTGTCACAGCTTTTAGCCTTCCAATTGGAAGCACTCTATGTTGGTTTTCTAGTTTTAGATGGACAAGTAAGTAGCCTAATGTGGGATCTCCCATACATTTCCATGTCTTCTTAGGTAATACATTTACCTCAGAACCTAAGTCCATTAAAATGTATCCCATACTAAAATCCCCAATGTTAGAATTCAATCTGAATTCCCTGCTTGTTCTCCTTCTTGAATGTAGGAGATTGATTGTCTTGTTGTCTAAATTCCCATCTACCTATGTGTTACATATTTTAAACATATTTTTTAACACTTTAACAGATGATGGATTATTGAGTAGATTAACACAAGATTGCAGAAAAGTCTTTATGGTACTTACTTTCTCTACAACTTTTGTTTCATTGTTGTGGTCCATTGAGGACGGCATTGTGTACATTGGTATGTTCTGAGTGTGTTTTCTGGTTGATTTAGATACAATATTTTGCTTGAGGAATTCATGTCTTGTCTCCTTGAATATTTATTTTTCTTTCCCTACGTCGTACTATTTTTGTGGTTTAGTATTCTTCTTCACCCATTGGTGTTGCACTAGATCTTGTCGTAGTGCGCTAGCTCTTGTCTTAGCTCCAACATGCATGACTATGTTTATGTTCCTCCCATCATCTTTGGGATCTTCATAATTCCACTGTACATTCTGATTGTTCTAATTTCTCTTTTCTTGATTTTTTCCCAATAATGTTGGATAGTCCTATGTATCATGGTCTACTGCACGACAATACATGCATGTCGTAGGTGGAAGTGGGCATTCCATTTCATAGTGTCCTAGATATTGGAATTTATGGCATACTACTAGTCCTATGCATCTTCCAAATCCTCCTCTCCCTTGACCTCCACCTCTGTATCCATTTTGATCTCTTTGCAGTGCATTGTACTGAGGCACCTAATTATATTGCACAGGGTTATATTATGGTTGCACGTTATTGTATTGTGGTTGCACAGTGTTATATTGTTGTTGCATAGTGTTGTGTGGAGATGGTACCTTGTCGAAATGAGGTGTAGTTTTCCCTGTCATCATTTCTTCCTCCACCCTATAGGTTCCTAACATTCTTTCCCTCATCAAGTCCATTGTCTTACACTATTTGTCATAATGACCCACTGATCTGCAAAAGTTGCAATATGAACTCTTGGGTACTTTATGATACTTGTGCATCAATGGAAAATTATATGGATCATGTCCATTTTTTTTACAGATCCTGCACCATGGTCCTCTTGCTGGAAAAGGGTTTCATAGCCATGTTGCCATGTAATGAAAAAATGTTGGGCACTCATTCTTGTGATGTCCTTATGTCCTGCATGTGGTACACCAAACAACTTCTATTTTCTCTTTGCTCTTATTATTGTCTAGTTGAAATGTGAGGTTCTTCAAATCCTCCTTCAACTCCTCTATTGTTGGATCTTTCTTCGAATACTAGTTCTCTTCCAGTTGTAAGGATTCCTGTAGAGCCTATTCCTAAGTTTGAAGCTTTTGTTGCCTCAAAGGGTATTTCAAATGTGTTAATAGTGAGTTCACAAAGAGATGTTTATGCTTCATATCATTCATGACATACTTCCACTTACCTTTAAGACATTTAAACCTTTGATGAATCTCCCAAAGAGACTCACCTGGTTTCTACCTGATTTCAATCATCTCATTCATGTATTGATCCTATGAGAAAGGCTTTTAAAATTCATTTATAAGTAGCTTCTTGAAATCTACAATCGTCCTTGTTGTTCATGGTGGACTATTTACATCTAAGCTCATGTACCAATCTAGTGCCCAGTCTCTTAACCTAGTAGCTAGCTGCACAATTTTTGTATTCCCATCTATGATCTGATTTGCTTCCCAAATATTCTCAAAGATAAACAAGTGCCTTTCAGGATCCTCTGATGCCTCTCCCTTGAATTCAGGTAACCTGATGGTGGTATCATGTCCTGCCATGTTGAACGGTGATGAACTATGACCTCCATGTGGTGTAGATACTTGACTACTACTTCATGAACTGGCTCCTCCAGTCTCTTTTTCTTGATTGGGTGCACTTCCTGTTGTCTTTCTTCCACTAACATTCAGTTTTCTAAATGATGGTGTTCTTTATGGTGTATTAGTCACACATGGGGTTATGGTTTGCACACTGACACTGACATGGATAGGAGTTATGACTTATCTTCCTGCCGTTGGAACTCTTTTCTTCCTTTCATATGTTACGTGCAGGATTTCCTCAATCTTCTCCACAACTCGAAGATCCTCTACCTCTTATTCATCAATTTTTCATCCTTCTCTATCTATTATGTCNACATTTAAACCTTTGATGAATCTCCCAAAGAGACTCACCTGGATTCTACCTGATTTCAATCATCTCATTCATGTATTGATCCTATGAGAAAAGCTTTTGAAATTCATTTATAAATAGCTTCTTGACATCTACAATCGTCCTTGTTGTTCATGGTGGACTATTTACATCTAAGCTCATGTACCAATCTAGTGCCTAATCTCTTAACTTGATAGCTAGCTGCACAATTTTTGTATTCCCATCTATGATCTACTTTGCTTCCCAAATATTCTCAAAGATAAACAAGTGCCTTTCAGGATCCTCTGATGCCTCTCCCTTGAATTCAGGTAACCTGATGGTGGTATCATGCCCTGCCATGTTGAACGCTGATGAACTATGACCTCCATGTGGTGTAGATACTTGACTACTACTTCATGAACTGGCTCCTCCAGTCTCTTTTCCTTGATTGGGTGCACTTCTTGTTGTCTTTCCTCCACTAACATTTAGTTGTATAAACGGTGGTGTTCTTTATGGTGTATTAGTCACACATGGGGTTATGGTTTCCACACTGACACTGACATGGATAGGAGTTATGACTTATCTTCCTGCCCTTGGAACTCTTTTCTTCCTTTCATATGTTACGTGTAGGATTTCCTCAATATTCTCCACAACTCGAAGATCCTCTACCTCTTATTCATCAATTTTTCATCCTTCTCTATCTATTATGTCTCTCTTCTTATTATTTATCTTATATTGGTAGGGTACTCCACTGCGTATCTTTCCAGTTGTTTCCATTATCTATTTTATCTGATCTTTCTCCATCATGATTGGGTCCATGGCCTCCAACTTTCCCTTATCCATATATCCCTCCACTTTTCCAACTTTTGTTAGTGCCTCCCCCCTTCCCCCATGCATGCAGTGAAGTTTAGTTGTTTGATGCCATAGGCATTAAATATTTTTTATACAGTAAGATATTGATGGAATTATAAAACGATATGATATACCTACCTATGGGTCCTTTTATAAATTCTTTCTATGTTGCGTTGTACAACTTCATGGTATCTATTGAAAATTTTGTGATAAACCCTCTAACAATATTGTCTAGCCAGAAATGTGTTGTAGATGTGAATTTGTTGTTAACTTGTTGTAACTACACGATGTCCACAGGATTCCACTCGAGATGTATACTTCGATTTGTAGGGTGGTTTTATTTCAACCTCAATAGCAACTCCTGCAATGCATGTGAGAAATCATAGAAAAACACTTCATTCAAGTCACTAAACAGGTACTTGTCCAGATATTTGTGCGGTGTTAATTTAGGGTTTATGTTGTCTTTTTGTGGAAACTCCAACTCCTTTTTTTTCAACTAGCTTTTAATATTTTCCTTCATTGGATTCCACGGTATGAACATTCCAGAATCTATTCTATACTTTCATTTTATGTGCAACTCTTTTATGGATCCCACTCACTCAATCCCATGTAGTTCTAGCCAGAAACAAAGCCATTTGTTGGTTTATCTCCTTCTGCAACTACTTCTTGGGCTAAATCAGGTTCAGATCTTAACAAGATTCCAACAAATCCCTCTAAAACTATTGTCCCTCTTGGTAAACTAGAAACCAACACAACACAAAAGTGTACTGCGAAATCTCACCCCAGATATTTCTATGGGTGAATGCAATGCTCAAATGCTTGTAGTCTTGGGAAAAGTGGGGATATGGGATTTCCTTTCTTCTTCTTAATCCTTGATCTGGTGGTTCTCTCTATTATTCTTAGGATCAATTCATCTATTAAGTTTATGCATGCATTCTAATAGATCTAACATATAACATATCTCACAAAATTATTTCATCAACTAGCTACTTACAAAAAGTAATTATGCAATAAACACATCACACAAAACAGGTGTTACTGTGGTTCACCCCCTCCTGGGCTACATCCACAAAGATATGGCTTCTTAGGCTCGCTTATTATGTTTTTTCAATATATGGTGTCACGTGCACTACAAATCCATTCATAAAATCACAAAACATGCTCCATGACCTTTGTGAGGCTAACTAGATCACACCATGCCTCTCAGCCTATAGTTTAACGCTCAAGTTCTAGCTCCTTTACTCTCCTAAAACTCAACAACTTACAAAAATTGTATCAGTGTTGAAATATTGTAACTACAAAGAGTATTCTATTTATTATTGAGTTATTATTCATCAGATCACTCCCCTTTTGTGGATTGATCATGTCAGGATTTGTACTTGACCAAATCCCATTTCATGTATTGGTCAAACCCTAAATATATTATGCTAATTAATAAGTCATCCCCCGAGCCTAATTAAAGTGGTTTTAACCACAAAGAAGAGAATTTGGCCTTGTCCAGTGAAGAGAAACCTTTCTAATACCTGCCATCTAGTATAAATAAAGGAGGCTAGCACCTCATTTGTTCACTCACTCATTCACTCATCAAGTTCAGAAGTTTGGAGAGATGCAGTTGGGAGAGGAAGGAAGAGAGAGGTGCATTTCTTAGTGTTGTATATTTTCTAGTGTTTTGGTTTATTATCTTGGCATTGTATTGGCTATATATATTAAGGAAGTTTTGTTGGGTTTTCTACCCAATGAGGGATTCCCAGGATAAATTTTGTGTATCTTGTGATTGTATTTCTCTCAGTGATCCTATATATGCTATTGTTATGTAGTAAATTGAAAATAAACTCAATAATAGATCAAAAATTAAAATGAAATCAGATAAGATGAGGAGAGAACCTTTTAATGGATAGGCAAAGACATCATTATTGTCGTACAAGAAAATTAGGGATTTTGTTGAAGAAGAATTTCATCCTAAAACCTATCAAGGAAGTGCTCCCTAGCCTAGAGAACTCATTGCCATATTGAGTGCACTTTTCTAGTGGACATAACTCCTATAAAGTTAAACCCTAGTTTTCACTGGTACCAGAAACTAGAAACCAGAACCAGAACCAGTTCAGATTTCCGCAGGTCAAATTTGAAAGAGAAAACTTTGGATTTTTTGAAATCTAACTGCAACATCATACTTGCCTCAACCAAGCACACCTCCTAGTAAGTTCATATTTAATTTATGATAACTTTCATTTTTTGGTCATTTTCCCAACTGAATATGTCTGCAAACGCAAAGCTTGTTAACAAGCTAGAAGGTGTGGATAACTTTTGTGCATGTAAGTATATGATTTCAATCATTCTTGAAGATAATGACCTAGCCATTTTTAGTAAATAATGTGTACCAAAACCTATCGTTGCTACAGCTAAAGAAAAACACTAGAAGGACATGGTTAGGGCCAAAATAATCATTGCAGATTCAATTAAAATCACTTGATCCCTCAAGTGGCTTCAAATAAAAATAGAAAAATATGAACTCATAATGAGAGATATTACTAGTATCACAAGACCTTGGGATGCATTCATCCAAACTATTTGTGCCAGAAATGAAAAACTACAATTTGATAGTCTTTGGGAAGAATGTGTTCAAGAATAAGCAAGAGTAGCTAACTGAGAAACAATACTATCAAGAGATGAAGATCAAGACCTAGCTTCTCATGCTAAAGGAGGAAATAAGATGTCTCACTTACAGAAGGAGACTCATCAACATAAAGAATATCACCCTCCAAAAGAGATTCCAGAAGTTTCAGAAAGGTCAAAGAAGATAAAGAGATTTCTTCTCTTATCAATGCTACTACCATTGTGATAAGATGGGACATATTGCCAAAAAAATTCCAGCTAGAAGAGAAGAATACAAGAAGAGAAACAAAAGTCAGCATGCCCATACAATTAAAGATTAAGAGCCACCCACAAAGATGATTAAAGAATAGATTGAAGACTATGTCTTAATCTTTTCCTCTCAACATCAGTGTCACCTGGTGGGGATACTTGGCTCATATATAGTGATGCTTCCAAGGACATGACACGTGAAAGAGACATTCTCTCTATCCTTACAAAAAAAAAAAATTCCCCAAAAAGTTACACTTGGAGATGATTATCAATACCCTATCAAAGGTGTGGGAGAGTCAAATTACAAACTTGATTTAGGAACCCCAATGAAGATGAAGGATGTACTATATGTACCATTTTTGACAAAGAACTTACTTTATATCTCATCCTTACATAAGAAATTCTTCAGAGATTCTTTCATAAATGGATAAGTTCTAATGTGGCCTAAAGGAAAAACCATAGAAGATGCAATTGTTATTGTAACAGAAGAAGGTGGCTTGTATAAGTTGAAAGGTCACCCAGTTGCAACCTTAACTCATTCCATTGAAATTCCATGTGAACTTTGGCATAAAATACTATCTCACATCAGCTACAAGGCATTACCATATGTGATTAAGGTAGTCACAGGTCTACCAGAATTCAAAGTTGATCATGAAGGTGTGTGCATAAGAAAAGAACATAAATAATCTTTCCCCGAAGAGAGAGAGCCCCGAAGAGAGAGAGAGTAAATCATAAGGAGTCTTGGAACTCTTCCACTTAGATGTATGTGTCCCAATTACAACAACCTCTCTTAGTGGGTATCTATACCATGTTTCATTCATTTATGATTATTCTTACAAAACATGGGTTTACATTTTTAAATCAAAAGATGAAGTGTTTGGTAAATTCAATAAATTCAAATCCTTGATAGAGAATCTTTCGGAAAGAAAGATCAAGATACTCAGGACATATAATGGAGAATAATACACATCAAAGGAGTTTGTAAGATTTTGCAAAGATGCATGGATTAAGAGGGATCTCACCACTCCCTACAATCCTTAACAAAATGGTGTAGAAAAAAGAAGAAACAAAACTATAATGGAAGTAGTGAAGACCATGATCCACGATCAAGATCTTCCAATCCACTTATGCACATAAGCAGCAAGAACAATAGTGTATGTACAAAACATATTATCCCATAGTTCGCTTGGGTTCAAAACCCTCGAAGAGATGTTCTCCGGAAAGAAGCCATAAGTAATCCATCTCAAAATATTTTGTTGTCCAGTATTTATACACATTCCAAAAGAGAAGAGAACCTTCAGGAAAGAAGGAAATATTTTTTGGATACTGTGAGGTCTCCAAGGCCTTCATAATTTACATACCAGGTTACCATCATAATGAGATCAGCAAATATGTGACCTTTAATGAATATGCAACACTCAATAAATCAAGGAGATGCTAGCTTGAAGAAGTATATGAAGAAGAACTTGTAGCTCCCAGAGTTGCAAAACCAATGAGGTAATTCACAGTTTTCCCCGATGATAAAATTGATGAAGATCATGATATGATAGAATCTCAAGAACCTCCCCATATGACTATCTCTCACAAGATAAAACCATCTTGGGAAACAGAACTTATTCAATATGGAGAGAAGTACAGTTCGCCTGAAGGAACCATGAGACACGTTAAGAAACACAAGCCATTCTACAGTTATATGGATTTGTTGTGTGATCTCTTAGAGAAAGAGCATACTTTCTTTGAAGAATCCATTAAGAAGAAACAATGGGAATATTCCATGACAAAAGAATACCAATCCATTGTAAAGAACGGTGTATGAGAAATAGTTCCTAGACTGAAGAGAAAGGATGTGGTATCTTCCAAATGGTTATACAAGATAAAACATGTTGTTGATGGAAGTATTGAGAAATATAAAGCAAGGTTTGTAGCTCGTGGATTTTCTCAAAAGGAAGGCATTGATTATGAAGAGACATTTTCTCTTATATCCAGATAGACTTCAATCAGAACCATCATAGCTCTTGCAGCCGAGATGACGTGGAAGTTACACCAGATGGATGTGAAAACAACCTTCTTAAATGGTGTTATTGAAGAAGAGTGTATATAGAGAAACCACAAGGGTTTGAAGTTGAATATAGAAAGACTCATATCAGTAGGTTGAAGAAGGATCTCTACAGGTTGAAGCAAGCTCCTAGATATTGGTATGGAAGAATTGACAGTTTTTTGATGAGATTGGGTTTCACCAAGAGTAATGTTAATTCTAACCTTTACTTCAAGGTTATGAATGATGAGCTAGTTATATTTTTGATGTATGTGGATGACTTATTCTTAACTGGAGAAGAAAATCTCATCATTAATTGTAAGAAGGAGCTCGCTGCAAAATTTGAGATGCAATACCTTGGTCTAATGCACTATTTCTTAGGTATTCAAGCTTGGAAGAGCCCATAGAAGATATTCCTTGACCAATGGAAGTATGGTGTCGAAATGCTGAAGAGGTTTCATACGTTGGAGTGTAAATCCATGAGCACACCCATGGGAACAAAGTTGAATTTCTTGGTTGATACTTCATCAGAATTGGTTGATGCTACATTGTACATACAGATCATTGGACCATTGATGTATCTAATGAACACCAGGCCAGATATATGTTTTTTGCTGTGAACACGTTGATTCAGTATCTGGTAGATCCCAGATGTGTTGGCCTTGTTTCTAAAAAACATGTGATGAGATACCTTAAGGGTATGTTGGACTTTGGTCTCTGCTACAATGGAGATCAAGACTTAAGATGCATTGGTTATACTAATTCAGATTCGATTGGAAGTGTTTATGACAAAAAGAGAACTTCAAGATGTTTTTGTAGTATGGGGTCAGCCACGACTTCATGGAAAAGTATGAATAAATCCATTATTGATATTAGCATGATAGAAGCAAACTACATTGTTGCATGTTCCTCCATTTGTTAATCCATATGGATTCAGAAGTTGTTCACAGGTCTATTTGATCTGGAGATGGAAGCAACTGTGATTCTATGTGATAACCAAAGTTTCATAAAGGTGACAGAGAACCCTGTGTTCCATGACAAGTCAAAACACATAGAAATATGGTATCACTACATTCGTGATATGGTGCAGAGAGGAGCCATAAAGCTCCAATATGTTATCACAAATGAATAGGTTGAAGATGTGTTTACCAAGCCTCTGTCTTGTGTAAAGTTTGATCACTTTCAAGACAATATTGGTATAGTCTGAAAGGACCTCTCTCGAAAGGGGAAGTGATGTTGATGATATTATGGTATCTTGACCAACAACGGGTAGCTCAGTTAGGATTTTATATCCTAGGGTATTGATCATCCCTGGACAAATACCAAACTTCTAGTAAGGATGGTCTCTCTGAGTACTAGTGGATGTATATGCTCTTTGGTCAGTAGTTGTAGCTCCATTAGGATTTTTATAATCTTAGGGAATCTTATGATTCTTGGGAATATCCCAAAGATCTAGTAAGGACTATCTGTTAGAGTACCACATGGTATCTCCGCTAGGATTTTATATCCGAGGAAATATTATGATTCTTGAGAAGCTCCTTAGGGACTGTCATAGTACCACAAAATGTTGGAACACCTACCTCATTTAGTTTCTCTATGATCATGATGATGTTTTTTCTCCAACCCTCATGTTCTGATGATGTTGTTGCTCCAACCTTCGTGTTTTGATAATGTTTTTTCTCCATCCTCATTGTTTTGATGATGATGTTGTTTTTTTCCATGTTACTATTGATGATGATGATGTATTGGTGTTATACTAATTGATGTTGATGTAGATGATGATGATGTCATTCCAACTCCATGTTGTGGATGATGATATTGATGATGAGAAAAACTTCCAATGATTTATACATATGCTAGTTAGTGTTCCAGATGTTGTTGATGTTGTTTCCCTCTCTCTCTCCTGACAATGTTGTAGAATACCCTTCTTGTTAAGGGGGATTTTTGAAATATTACAACTGCAAAGAGTATTATATTTATTATTGAGTTATTATTCATCATATCAATCCCCTTTTGTGGATTGATCATGTCAGGATTTATACTTGACCAAATTCCCTTTTGTGGATTGATCAAACCCTAAATATATTATTCTAATCAAGAAGTCGCCCCTCAGGCCTATTTAAATTTGTTTTAACCACAAAGAAGAGAAATCAGCCCTGTCTAGTGAAGAGACAACTTTCCAGCACCTACCAGTTAGTATAAATAAAGGAGGATAGCACCTCATTTTTTCACTCACTCAT
>JASDQU010207963.1:0-11665 GCA_032191745.1 Picea mariana | reverse complement strand
CTTTTGATCTATGAAAGCATGAAACTATCTTTTAACCTATGAAAACTCAAATATAGTGTTGATGGTTGTGTGAATGTCTTCGGTGTCTTATAATATCTCGATGGAACTTGACAATATAAGATAATTCAAGCGGTATAAGCTCAATATTGATCTCAATAGCAAAGTGAAAGGTATGGATTAAACAAGCCAATGAGAATTTAGCCATTACGGAAACAATCGTCAGTTACCCTACATATTCATGGAATTATTAACCATCAACAATATAACGAGATTATAATTGTACTCTATGCTATGTAAGAAAAATTCATAATTAAATTCAATCATTAACTAAGAATTGTAATTGCAATCTGATTCTAGGAAAGAAAGTTCATAAAATGAAACTATGTTATATCTATTTTAATAATTCAAAATGCAAGAAAGAAAGTGCTTAAGAACACGAATTAAAACATGACATATAAAAGGTAAACTAACGAATACATTAACCAACAACTAGTTAAGCAAGATCTACATAAAAATGGAATAAGCAGTATATAATTAAAAAAAATGAAGCTAACCCTATCCATCCATCAAATCCTTGGTAAAGAAAACATGAAATAAAACTTTGTTCTACTCTATTCCAAACTATGTTTTAAACTTGATTCTAAAAGCATGAATAAAATGAAATCTAAATTTTAATTGCACACAAGGTTAGTGTATGAATTTGCAAATTCGTTCCTAACTACGGAATCAACGCATATTAACACAAGCCTTCATACTAACCTGCAAAAGAGAATTAAAATAATTAAACTACAACAACAAATTAAATAACAAAGGAAAAATAACAATGCATGTACATGAAAAAAACAAGAGGCATCTAAGCTATAAAATGCATAAAGAACTTAAAGAACAGTTACCAAACTGTTGGTGGGCCCCCAGCAAGTCGTGGTCACTTCTCAAATGCACACCACGAGCTCAGTAAAACGATTTCACCATTAAAACTTTAAAAATGCAGTCTTATACAATTATGGCAATTGAAAAATGCAAAAACAGAGCAAAATGTTTTTATCTCTATCCTCTACTTTGTCTATTGCTTCTTACCACGGTGGTATTTATAAGATTTACAAACCAAGTGGTCGACCACAGGAGGGTCGAACCACTTCTAAAATCAGTAAATTACATTAATGGTGCCCTAACTGCCGAAATGGACAGAGCCAATAATTGCCCTACATAACAACTTAAACTGAGTTGTCAAGGGTTCAGTAGATGGAGGGGGCAAGCACGAGAAAAACCCATGTTCTTGATTCGCCCACCACTGGCCGCCAATACCATAACCGCCAAATCACCCACCATTTTTGTGCAAGACGTAGTGTTGGACGAAGTGTCAGACTGGGTACCGTATCGAATACTCAAAGGAGTGTCAAACTAACTGTTGGAAGCAGAAACGTGATGCGTTTTTTCCCTATAACACAAAAAAATGTGAATTAGATCCCTGGAAACATAAAAACATGATGATTTATACTCAATATCAACATTAAACATGAATCATACATACCTGGTGTAGATCATACCATTTTAGCACAAAATTCTTCAAAAAGCTTCTCCAAAACATGAAAAACACATATGTACATTCAGCAAAAGTGTCTAATAACTGTCATAAAATGGATCATATCTCAGGCCCAACATTTACCCCACACTTACGATTTTTCAGGTCCCACTGCAAACAAAAATAAATTACCCCTCATGACTAGGATTGCTGAGGAGGATCAACTTTGGAAGCTTCTCCTCCTTGTTGTAAATACTTTGGCTTGTGCCTCTTGTGTGACTTCAATTGTGCTCTGAGGCTATGGTTGGATTTGTTCATCTTATCAACCAACCGTTGAAGGGATTTAACCTTTTCTTGAAGGACTGCATTATCATGATGAAGGTGTGTGTCTATTTTCTTCCTTTCTTCCAACTGTCGGAGAAGCTGACGGTTTTATTTTTGTAGCTTCTCAATGGTTGGGGAAGAATCGGTGATCTCGGAGGAAGGCTTAGATCCTTTGAGGGATGTGGGCAGTCTATCAGTCTTAGGATCTAGAGTAGGCATGGATGAAGTAGAAGTGATGGAGGATTGATAAGGAGAGGTAGGTTCAGATTTTGTCTTTCTTAGTGGCTCTAATCCATCTGCAGAAACTTCCCTAAGTATCTTGTGAGGGCTCTCCAGATCAGAGAACACTTGGATAGGATCCGAAGTAGGCAGGGGTTTTGCATAAGGTTTTTTTCTTATGCTTCGGGTACTCTTTCGAAAGCGTCCTTTACCAAATCGATTGGCTCCCATCCTATTTGTGGGAATGATGGGAAAGTCTTGTTGAATCACTTCTTGGATATTTTTAGGTGTGGAATCAAGAGAGATTGAAGGCATTGGGGGTTAGAAATAGGCTTCTTTTGATCTTTACTCTTGGTCTTTTTACCCGATGAGGAAGTAGGGATGTCAACAAGATTTTTGTATTGTTTCGGTAAAGAGATGGTTTGTGCAAGGGGGTTTGGAGTTCTTGGAGAGTGGGGCTTGTATGGAGAGATATTCCTTGGGCCAAGTGGATTTTTTCTGGTCTTAATTGTCAAGTGAGGGTTTGCAAATTGATAAATGAATGTATCCCAAGTTTTCCCTTGTTTTTCCAATTCGGCTAAAACAAGATGTCTGATAAGGCCATGGTGAAAGAGGCTATTGTGGGGGTTGGTTACATTATTCCTCACTTGAGAGGAAATCCTATCCAATCTCTTTAAAAATTATAAGGGAAAATTCAATTGTTTATTGAACTGAAAGTGGGCTAACAATCGAAAATGGAAAGCTTAAAAAACAGAGTATCTACCTTCACTATGTCAACAAGACATTGAAGGCACCATTGCAGAAAGATTTGAAAAGGACAAAGAGTATTTTCTTAGAAGAGTCAATGAACACTTGGAGATGCTCCTGAAAAAGGCCAACATGGACATCAATATTCAGAGACACATGGCCAGGAACTACTATATCAGAAAATGGATCAAGAAAACTCACAAAAAGTGTTCTAAAAGACCACGTTGTGCTTTTGACTCTGATTTTGGTCATCATTTTAAAAAGATGTTTTTGACCACATAGAGATGAATTTTGTAAAACCAAAGGAGTTTATTTCTAATGACATACCAAATCACAATAACCTCTTTCATTGTTTACATAGGTATCATATATTGGGAGATATTCAACTTTCTTGAAGACCTATTTCAGAAAATAAAATTTTCCAATTTAATTTCCTGTTTTAGTCAGTATTTTCAAAACAGGTTTTTGGCCAAATAAAGATGAATTTTGGAAAACCAAAGGAAATTTTATCTAAGGACATACCAAATAATAATAACCTCCTTTAGTATTTACACAGGTAGCATATTGTGGGAGATCTTCAACTTTCTTGGAGGCCCATCTCAAAAAATCGGATTCTCCATTTTAATTTCTTGTTTTAGTCATTCTTTTGTGGCACATATTCCAAGAACATGGAAATGAATTTCACAAAAATGAGAGAGGTTTATCTTTATAACAACCGTATATAAAAAAACCTCTCATAGTTTTGTAAAATTTGTTATGGTTAAAACTTTATAGCCCCATCTTTGACCCCTATTTTTTTGTTGCGCTTCTATCACAGTTGTTGCGCTTTTGGACAATTTGTTTTCAAATCAATTGTGAAGGGGTTATATTTAGATTTTTGCTTGGATTAGTGAATCTAGAGTTTAGAGGACATATTCATATTTCCATTCATAACTTTTTCACTAAATAAATCATCGAGGAAGGCCTCCAAAACTTGTTTCTCTTCTGCTACAATTTGTTGCCACCTCCATGCTTTCCTATGATTGTTTCAAACTTATTTGCATTGTTTTGGATGAAACTGTCATGTTATGTTACACTTTATTATTATGAATGGATTCATGATCTCATTACCATGTTTAAATCTCCACATCTACCCTATACGCAATGACAAATCCTAAATGCTACTGAGTATACCTACCTTGCCCCATTCTATCTTTGCAACTCATCTTTTGGAAACCCTGAGCTAGCTCCCTAGACCTAGATTCTCATCCAAAAAACTCCAAATCAAAACCATACTGAGCTAAATACCTAGCCTAATACAGAGCAACTTAACCTTGTTCCTCTGTTCATAGGTGTGTAACACAGATCTGTAGTGATTTTAACAATGTGTTATTGATCTGTAATTGTAACAAAGAACCAGTTAAGATTGATCTGTAATTGTAACAAAGAACCAGTTAAGTATACGAAGTCTTCTATAGCATAAACATAAAAATGCACAGTAAGTTTATAACACACACAATGATGTCAGAAGTATATAATTTAGCATACCAATACAAACAACTACTGATATAATATCCCAAGACATTGTAAAAAGACAGTATGAAAGAATTTTGACAGAAATCCTACTTCCTCTTCTCATGGGTTTTGCTATACAAATGGGCAGTGCTTAGCATTTTTTTAGCTCAGGAAACTCCCCCCATACCAAAGATATGGAACGTCCTCGTGCCATGAATTAGAAATAGTTATTTACTATTTTTAGAGGGGGGTTATATTAACTCCTCTTTTATCCACTCTTTGGAGTATCCCTTAGCTCCAGAGATGTTCTGAAATTCAGGTTTGAAAACCCTGTTATAGATTTCTCTTGGCAACTGGTGGTGTTTAAACCAACGATATCCAACTCTTAGGAGATTTGTGGCTAAGGTAATTGATTCCTCAAAGACCACGAATACAGTAAATATGAGCAGAGGCAAGATAAGAGTATTCCATTATTATTTGTTTTTCCATCGTGCTCACACAATCCATTCCTCTATCTCGCATTTTATAAGGCATGTAATCATAAATATGTAATGAATAGTCTATAACGAAAAATAAACCAATCAAGTGGTATGTTAAGGAGATGTACAACAGTTTATAACACACATGGAATCATCATTTCAAAAATAAAATGATTGCTGATGTAATAGCCTATATCATGAAAACAATACACATAAATTTTTACAAAGATTTACTTCTTCTAGGAAATGTTATCATTTGTCAAATCATGAACCCCTACCCCACACCTAAGTATTGTGACACCTTACAATCAAAAATATAGGAAACCAGATAGTTCTCCCAATAGCCGAAGATTTACAGCTTGTTAAGAGTAGAGATAAATTTCACAGATTGGTCTGATGAGACGGTTAAAAGATGGCCCCACTTATAGGATAAGAGATCCTATATATAGATAAGAAGAGCTAGGCAAGAGAGTTTCAAGATAGTCTCAGATTTAGTTACCAATGGCAAGTTTATGGATTTCATTAACCTTATCTTAACCATACATACTTCATGTCATCTTTGTCTACAAGTAATGCTGTACATTAGGACAAGTTTAAATTTATTATTTATTTTTTGTCAGATTATCATCCTCGCTAGGTAGAATGCCTCGTTGTCATCAAGCCTATTCAGTACTCCAACGGGTTTACCTAGTCATACCACAGGCCGGTACTCACTACCAGCAGACCTTTCAGTATCTTGACGGGTTAGCCTCTTACACCCTTAGAGACTGGCCCTCCATATTTTAATATTTTAGTATAAGATTGCTTATGCAAGTGGATGGAGGGAAAGTTCTGAAAACAACTTTTTCTTTCTTTTTTTCAATTGGGATGGTATTTATGTTAGAGGATGACTTTCCATTATATTTCTTAGTGATTTTCCTAATGTAAGGGGTAC
The DNA here is from genome assembly GCA_032191745.1 of Picea mariana. Taxonomy (NCBI): domain Eukaryota; kingdom Viridiplantae; phylum Streptophyta; class Pinopsida; order Pinales; family Pinaceae; genus Picea; species Picea mariana. The sequence goes on along the minus strand of JASDQU010207963.1, from coordinate 5,946 downwards.
TTAAGTGGGTGTGGACTATCTAAAGATATGATATAATCAAGATATTTAGTGTGTAGTGGATGGTACCATTGAGAAAGAGCAGAAAGGTATCTCTAGGCTCAACTCACTTTCTTATTTTGTAAGTTATTGTGATGTTGCCATGACTAATCACTAATCAGACCTCTTTTTTACTCTTTAATAAAGATACTTTACTTACTTACTCAGGTTTCTTGGGGAAAATGTACAAAGAGACCTCTAAGCTTGATGGTTATGGTATCACTTCCTTATACAACTATGAAGGTTTTCAAGAGAAACTTCTTCTTAAGATGCGTTGAGAAAAAAGAAGATGAAAATATTTTTCAAAAACATGGCTAACTACAACAATTCATTATTCATTTGATGCTTAGTAGAAAACAAGGTTCAAGTATAGCAATGTTTTGAAGAAAAATTATTCTTTTATATCTCCTTGAAATTGTCTACCCGTGGTGAAATAAATACCTACAAAAATATCTAGGACTATTTGTCAAAAATCACACTCTAAAATATCAAAAACTAATAAGATCAATGAGATCAAGTCACCGGAACATGTATCTCATAGTTATTTTATTAAAAAGAAAACATAAAATGAGGTTGCATTAGACTTTGAGCTAAACTAACAATATGCAGTTTTTATTTACTATCCTACCCTACCTAAAAAGAAAGGAAAATCTTTATTCAAGTGTAAGAAATTTTCCGATGTAACCATGTGCGAAGCAAGATAAGAAACATATCCATATCCACATATAAAAAATTTACCCCAGTTATTACATGGATATGAAGAACCAACCAACCTACTTGTTTAGGCATCAGAAGGTGTTGAAAAAGAGAATAGTATTGTGGCTTGATGACCTCTTGAAACCAAATTTCAATGTAATCTTGATGTTTATCAACAGTAATTTCTATGCTCTCCTTCATCATGTTATGCAGATACTCTTCTTTTGGATGATTGATTCCTGAAGTACATAAAGGATATGTTGAGATGGATGTTGAGAACTCCTCAATCTTAGGTCTTAGTGATTTCTCTCCACCAGAGGTAGTCCATAAGTTTTCATCTTCCTTCATAGTTTAGCAAGGAAGATCATTTTGTATCTCATATGACCTGGATTCTTCTAATATTTCTGGAGAGGTAGATACACTTTTGGTTGCTGCCAAAATATGTTCTTCTTGAAAAGAAGAAATCCCGGTTGTTGTTAGGATTTGAGAGAGTTCTTCCAAACTAATGGTCACCTTCGAATTCATTCTCCTAGCGGTGGTAAGGAAACAAAGGTTGTGTTGTTTGGTTCTGCAGAGGGCTCGAGTGATCTTACCTCATGTCCCACTATTACTAATGCTTTGACTTTTGTTCTATAGTGTTCCCTGCATTAGTCTCTTCAGAGACTACTTTAGCTCTTTGAGTTGAGCTAGCTCTTATTTTTCAGTATCGGTCTACAGAGCTTATGAGTGGAATGTTCCTTCCCCAAAAAGGTTGGAAGGAAACTTGGTTGAAAGGTCTGATTTAGATTTAATGTATCTACCTTTTGTCTCTCTAGGTCTATTCATGAAAGTAAACAAAACAAAAACAAAAAAACTACCATTGGGTTTGGGGGAACCTACTATAGCAGATGTGCAAGTTCTTACCTCTCATCTAAAAGTCCCCCTGCCACCAAACTAGTGCTAAGGTCTAGAAGTGATCTAATTCCTAACTATTTCCTACCTTGAGACAACTCCCTGGCAATGGCGCCAAAAATGATGGGTGTTCTATATGCACTAAAAACACACTTAAAAACCCTCAATTAAATTGTCAACCCGGGGTAAGTAAACTTAGAGTTGTAGCAAAATATATGTTGAAAGTAGAAGGGTTGTTAGTAGTATAGTCTAACTAAGGAAGTGGCTATCTAAGGGTTAATCTATTCAAGAAAACCTATCTAATGAGCAAACCATACTAAGCAACTTAAAACTATGTAACCTAAGTACTTTTGGATCAAGGATCGATGGATAGTTCTAGAAAAACAAGTGAAAATCCTATTTAAAGAAAACTGGTTCATAAAAATAAGCAAAAGCAACTATTAAGCATAGCAATAAGCAAATAGAAAAAGAAACTATTAAGCATAACAATAAGCAACTAGCAAAAGAAACTATTAAGCATAACAATAAGCAAATAGCAAAAGCAAACTACTTTCACTAGCCCGCCTAAATTCAATGAGAAACAACCCTATAAAAGTAAGTAACTAAACAAGCAACTATACTATCAAAGCAAGAATAGACAAGTAAGCAATTTAACCTATTAAATAAAGTAAACAGTTGACTACCCTCAGATAACTTCTACTGCAAGTAATCTAATTAAAAATGCTCATTGAACAACTAGCTAAGCTAAGAGGCAAGTGAACTCTATTCTTAATTCAAACTTCAAAACTATTTCTAATTCATAAAAGAAAATCTATTTAATTGAAAGAAAGAAGAACTAACAACTAACCTTTAATCTATGATAAGCATTACTTCTCTTTAATCTATCAAAACGAAATCCTATCTATACTATAACAACAATAAAACTATCTTTTGATCTATGAAAGCAAGAAACTATCTTTTAACCTATGAAAACTCAAATATAGTGTTGGTGGTTGTGTGAATGTCTTATGTGTCTTATAATATCTCGATGGCACTTGACAACAAAAGATAATTCAAGCGGTATAAGATCAATATTGATCTCAATAGCAAAGTGAAAGGTATGGATTAAACAATCCAATGAGAATTTATCCATTACGGAATCAATCGTCAATTACCCTGCATATTCATGGAATTATTAACCACCAACAATATAACGAGATTATAATTGTACTCTGTGTTATGTAAGCAAAATTCATAATTAAATTCAATCATTAACTAAGAATTGTAATTGCAATCTCATTCTAAGAAAGAAAGTTCATAAAATGAAACTATGCTATATCTATTCTAATAATTCAAAATGCAAGAAAGAAAGTGCTTAGGAACAAGAATTAAAACATGGCATATAAAAGGTAAACTAACGAATACATTAACCAACAACTAGTTAAGCAAGATCTACATAAAAATGGAATAAGAAATCTATAATTGAAAAAACTAAAGCTAACCCTATCCATCCGTCAAATCCTTGATAAAGAAAACATGAAATAAAACTATGTTCTACTCTATTTCAAACTCTGTTTTAAACTTGATTCTAAAAGCATGAATAAAACGCAATCTAACTTTTAATTGCACACGGGGTTAGTGTATGAATTTGCAAATTCATTCCTAACTACGGAATCAACGCATACTAACACAAGCCTTCATATTTACCTGCAAAAGAGAATTAAAATAATTAAACTACAACAGCAAATTAAATAACAATGCATGTACAGGAAATAAACAAGAGGCATCTAAGCTATAAAATGCATAAAGAACTTAAAGAACAGTTACCAGACTGTTTGTGGTCCCCTCAGCAAGTCGTGGTCACTTCTCAAATGCACACTATGAGCTCAACAAAATGATTTCACCATTAAAACTTGAAAAACGAAGTCTTATACAATTCTGGCAATTGAAAATGCAAAAATAGAGGAAAACTTTTTTCTCTCTATCCTCTACTTTGTCTACTACTTCTTATCTATTGTATGACCACCACAATGGTATTTACAAGATTTACAGACCAAGTGGTCGACCACAGGAGGGTTGAACCACTTCTAAAATTGGAAAATGACAATAATGGTGCCCAAACTGCTGAAATAGAGTGAGCCAATAATCACCCTACTTAACAACTTAAACTAAGTTGTCAAGGGTTCAGTAGCTAGAGGGGGAAAGAACAAGCAAAACCCATGTTTCTGATTCACCCACCACTGGCCGCCAATACCATAACTGCCAAATCGCCCATTGTTTTTGTGCAAGACGCAATGTTGGACAAAGTGTCAGACCGGGTACCTGATCAAATATTGGGAGTGTCGGATTGAGTGTCGAAAGCAAAAATGTGATGCGTTTTTTCCCTGTAACACAAAAAAACGTGAATTAGATCCATGGAAACATAAAAACATGATGAATTATACTCAATATCAACATTAAACAAGAATCATACATACCTGGTGTAGATCATACCACTTTAGCACAAAATTCTTCAAAAAGATTCTCCAAAACATGAAAGACACATATGTACATTTGGCAAAAGTGTCTAATAATTGTCATAAAACTGATCATATCTCGGGCCCAACGGTAATATATTATATTATGTTATGTTGAAACATGTTATTTGCTTGTGTCGTGATCTCATGTAGATGGTTGTCATTGAAAGAAATCCATGGAGATGATATAAAGTATTGGTGGAGGCATATATGGTATATCAATCCATGGTGGAGGGATATATGCTATATCAATCCATGGTGTATACTAGTCAGTATCTTCCTAAATTAGCAGTGCCAACTATGCATGCAGTGGATCACATTTGGAATGTGAACTCCATAAAAAAATTTGAATATCAGAAGCATATATTGGGGCAAGGTAGAATGAAAAAAATGAGAGGTAATATATTAATAATTGAGAAAATTTATATTAATAATACATATAAAGTTTCATTTTTTCTGTATATGATCATATTCATTACTATATTAATATAATTTATTTCATAAATTATCAATATTTATAATTACCTACATATTCGACGTTATAACTAATATTTAGTATTGGTGAATTATGATTTTTTGATTCAGTTGCTCAAGAGTGGGATGCACTACATTTATACTTTGCAAATAATCTTGACTGGATGAATGTATGGATTGAAAGATGTAAACAACATAATGGAGGTAGGTTATCATGGAAACGACTGTTTGAATTGGTTAGAGAAGCTCGTTGTAACGGAGATGCCAATGTTATGCAGAGGGAAATTGATTTAGCATATGGTTTGAAAGATGGGCAGGTAAGCAAATTCACCCATTTTATTCAGTTATTTTAGATTATATTTTTTTTTGTAAGTAAGAAGTTTTATATATAAAAGTCCTTCAAAAAACCAAGTTAGAGGTACAAAAAACAGATAGAAACCATACTGTAGTTACTGAACTACCCCAATAGAGGGGAACCTAGTCCAGCTAGCTGAGTGAATCAAGCAAAGGCAATTTAACAGTCTTATATATCAGCATTAAGCTGACTAGACAACAGCTAAAAAACTATTAAAATGTAAAGAACCCCTATGGGCTTAAACACTTGGCAAATAACCTGGCCAGGTGGCAAGAATGGCCTCGTACCAAGGTTCCTCTTCGACAAGTGTCCCTTGACCTTCCAACTACATGCCAGCATCCACGTTGCTCTCATCTCTTTCGGTGACTGGCGAGGTGTCCTATAGCACATGCTGTCCTGTGGCCTTCTCCACGCCCGTTTCCTCATGCTCGTCTTGCTCCACATCAATCTCTGCGGAGCGCTTTGTCTGGGTGTTTCCTTCGTTGGTCTCTACATGGGGTTCCACTGCTAAAGCCGTGCCTACTGGGTCAGGGGGAAAATCATCTTGGAGGGAGGAAAGGATTTGAAGGAGGGTCGTGACCTTTCCATCCGTGGTCTACAGATAGAATTGGAGGTCCTCCACCCCCTGACGGAGTTCGAAGACCAGACCAAAGAGAATAGTAAAACTTTCTTTCAACTGCATGTCAAAGAAGGAGTCAGAAGATGGGTTCTCGTTGTTTTGGGGCCTTTGAAATGGAGGTGGTGCCCCCATGGGTGTCCTTGAGGAGCCATCTACTGGTGCGTGGGAAGGCTCGATAGTTCTGGAAACTGGAGGGATGGCAAGGTATCGCGAGGAGGAGCCCGACGAGCTGCCAATGATGGCTAAGCAATCAAACCGGGAGACAGGCGGGGTGGAGGAGGCGGGAGGTGCTGGCTCGGGCTGGAGGGGTGGTGCTGGCTCAGGCTGGAGGGGTGGTGAGGAGATTGTGTAAGGTGACCTAGGGGGCGAGACAGAGGGTC
>JASDQU010207962.1:14716-28281 GCA_032191745.1 Picea mariana | reverse complement strand
TAAGCCTTTATTCCATCTTGATCAGTTGGGGGAGAATATGGGACCTTATATCCATCTGTAATAGATTTCCAAACTTCAACACCAAGAGACATCAAGTGGGTTCTCATTCTTATCTTCCAAAAGGAAAAAATTGTTCCATCAAAGAAGGGGATTCTGATTGTTGGTTCTCGACTAGCCATGGCCCCTGTAAGACCTTCCAACCGTTAGATTGTTTTAGAAGAACTTGGCTCTGATACCAATTGTTGTAAATACTGGGGGGGGGTGAATCAATATTTATTAGCAATTAATATTTTTCACTTTCTTAAGACTAAACAAATAGATTAAAATGCAAATCAGAACTTGAAGAAGAAACACTTAAAGATAAACTTCAATTTATTACAATGACTTGTGAGAACACCAATCCTATGTAAGCACCAACTTCCAAACAAGTTACATGCCCCAACCTGTCAAAATAATGAGGACACCAATCCTTAGTAAGCACTAACTTACAACTATTCAAAAATTGATCAAAAAGATCTTCCCTCCTGACAGCTTGTACCCAACTCATATTTCAAAGACACTTGCAGTTTAGCCTCAGAAAGACTTCTATTTGAACTACAAAAAGGTCTGCAACTTGCCCTCCAAAATATGCAATTTTCCTTCAAATAGGTCTGCAATTCACCTTAAAATCTTTGCAAATGTGCCTCCAACAAGGTCTACAATCCGACTTCAAAAATATACAAATCTGCCTCCGAAAATTCTGTAACTCGACCTCCAATCAGGTTTACAATTCAATGTCAAAAAGGTTTGCATTTCAGTCTTCAAGAGCGTCTGTGATTCTTCCTCCAAGAGGGTATGCAATTTTTCCTTCAAACTCTATAGTTCTCCCTCCAAGATAAACCTTAAACCCAACAAAACAACCCCACAAAAATCCTCAGTTTTCACCCCCTTCTATACTTGGTTCATGAGATATGAACCCTACTCTAGCTCGCTTGAACATGTCTGAGGTGTGCTTGAGCAAGTAAGTAGAATGATCCGAACAATTATTATGTATATAGTTTTTTGACCTTGACTTGCTGGGCCAACTTGTGGGTAAAGACAAGTATAGATGAATATCTTCAAAAAATTATTTTCTCCTCAACCACGAGGATTTAGAAACCATGCCACCTATCACTGGAAAGGTCTCAGAATATGATATTTGATTAAGTAATTTGTGCTTTGATTTGGACTACATTTATGGGGTAAAAATTCCTTTCAAAACCAACACCCCTTCATAAGCCTTTGACATCAATAACAACCATTTTCAATGGGTTTGTGAGTTTTGGCTAGAGGCTATTCAACTTGCAAATGAGCTTGTTATCTTTTTGAAAGGAATATTATTTGGTTGCATCCTCTACAACATTAGTGGATGGTATTGGTACTTTGATAATCATGAAGATTCTAAGATATTGGAGGGGATTTCCTTTTGGGTCCTCCTTTAGCACTAGATATTTAAAGCTTAGTCTAGGAGTTGTCGTGTTTGAAGAGGGGATATTTCCTGCTCCATTTGGAGGGGAAAGCGTAATGATGACTTGGGTGAGTGATTGGAGGTCAAAGGCACCCCTAATACTACCAATTCAAAGGCCATTGTTAAAATTGTGGGTGTTGTCCACATAGTTGGCTCCGAGAAGGATGGATTTGCTACAAGTGCTAAGTGGAGGGGAAAAAGAGTCCATAGCCTACATTGGCGAGAAACTAGAGAAAAAAGGAAAGTTTCTACCCTCATGGATGTTTCAAGCGCTATTACTTGCATTGACCAACCACATAACTCTTTTTTTAATCTATTATGTTTCTCATCTTGAATATGTCAATTATTAGTTATTATAGAAATATACCCATGAGAATAGCACTCTTAAAAATATTAACTTTACAAGGTCAATTATTTTACCAATTAAACTAGAGGATCATAACTATGATGCCACTCTTTTTCAATAAGGGCTCAAATGTAGTTTGAGAAGAGGTGTTAAATTCACAATGTAGAAATTTTAAAAATCTCACTTTTATTGCAAATCCATAAATTCCACCTCATCCTTGAGGTTTTTTGGATATATTTCCTGTGAAGTTTTATCCTTAGTGTTTAATATGAAATGTGAATTTACAACATCTCACTTCAACCCAATTTCACAACACAACCCAAGAAAATAAATACCATTCAAGTGTACTTCAATACGACCAAGCTACAACCCTTAGGACACACTTTTCAAGCATATACCATATTTGGAATGTCTTATTATAACATATTTATATCAACAATAAATATGCTTCTTTATCTTCTAGTTATGTGTTAAATGACTTAACAAATTTAACTCTATGTTATGTCAAATCAACATGCAGAATCAACCCAATCAAGAAGATAATATAAGCTAAAAATCAAATTTGTGAGCACACAAAATTTTGGTTGTTGGAGCACTTCATATATATATATATATATAAGAGATGAAATAGATGTAAATACCAACAACTTATCACAAGTTGGTACAATTCAAGGTTTCCAAACCCTAGCTAGGGAAACCATAAGAAAACCCTAGCCACCAATTCCTCCTAGCTAGGAATTGTTCCTAACCAAAACTGGGTACTCCGGTAAATATCCTCAACAAGTTAACATCAACATTGACAAGTTCTCCTTGACACCTACACTTGCATCTCATAAGTGTACACTAATTTCTACTTTTCTTTTTTACACAACAAGCACACCAAGTAGCACTAGGGTTTCCAAATGCCACAAATCTTAGTGTTATTATCTCACAAGATATATACTATAAAATTATTCCTATGCTCCTCTAGAATTTATCCCAAACCCTTGTCTTTTGTGTCTCCTTAGGGTGAAACCCTAACCCTATCTTCCCTTGAAATTCCTCCAATAACCTTAGTGCTCAAGACAAAGAGAGAAAATTCACATGAAGAAGAGTACAAGAAGATAAGTGCACCCTAGTCTCATATCTCTAATTCAAGTGTATGAGTCTATGAGTGAACAACTGCAAGTGATGAAACAAATCTCTTCTCCATTTATTTATATGAAATGTGAGAGAGACAAATAACCATAATGTGGATCAAGTCCACAACAAAAAACTTATCTAATCACTAAATAGGCCCACATGTGGAGCAATACAATTCCAAGTGACACATTATAATCTCCAAGGAAAGCATGTCCAACAAGCAAGGTGATATGTAAATGAAGGATTAATAGCCCACTCTCTTCACCAACATGGGTAATTTTCAAAATTAACTTTTTGTTTTGTGTTCACAATTTTATGCAGAGATACCAATCTTTATAATTAATCTCTAGGGCTTCTATGCTCAATGCAAGTCTGAGTGCAACTTCTTTGCAACACCTCGTTGTTCACTATTATTTTGAAGGCATGTGAGGTTGGTTTTTTTTTTTGTATTTGTAAGGCCAAGACAAATTCTAATAGTGGGAAAAACACAAGCCTATGATTTGCAATATGCCAATCCCCAACCACATTGCAATCTAGTTAAAAGTAAAAACACCAATTAACTTATTTTGAGGGACTACCAATCAAATTGGATGTATTGTGTATTTTTTTCAATTAGATTCCAGGATCATGACAAGCACTCCAATTCTCATTATTCAAAAGTATGAACAATTATGCATGCCAACCATGATCTATGCATACATTAACCCACCATTGTCACGACATTGACAATGCTTGTATCAATGGACTCTTGATTAAAAGACAATACAAGAGGAATACGATACAGGTTTGCTTTGAATTATGGAAGCCAAATACCAATGCTTCTAACAACATGAATTTTTAAACAATACACACACCCACACACACCCACACAGACACATATAAGCCACACCAATCTATTACATAATAGAGATGCATGCTTGTTAGCTTGGGGTTTCACACCTAGGGTTCGAAAGGATTTACCAACAAATACCCCATTGGCGTTGATATATTCAATATTCGAGGACTGAATAAGGTCTCACCCGAGACACCATGAGAATCACATAGACATAATGTTTGTACATTGCATGAAGGAACAATATAGACAATAAATACTCAGATAAGAGCTGCACATTGTATTTTATTCATTCATATCAACATTTATATAAGTAGCGGGTAAACTAACATACATACAAGTGGTATTTCATAATATAACTCATAATATGAATGTCAAATGGGTCTCATGCTTTCATTCATTAATGACATATAATAATTTATATACATTGGGCCATAACCTATTTAGAGAATCATTAAGCTTGAACTAGAGACCCGAGATTTAGGTCTCGATCTACTTTCTCTCTCATATTCCACTTACAACTCTACAATTAGAATGAACAACCAACCTTTGAACCATGAGTGAACCCTTACATGTCTGCATGAATTCCTTATATCTCTACAGAAGCATGGAAATCATAACAAACATGCCATCTCACTAACAACCTTGACCACAACCAATCGGTCAGTTACAAAAACAATTACATTCATTACGTTGATATTCAAGGATTTGATATGCATGCACTATTTACATGTCCTTTCGTAGTACAAAATTGGTGGTGCATGTAGTGCAAAATTGGTTGGTGGAGTAGAAAATAGTCGATGGGTGTTGAATCTTGGCATTGCATGGTACAAAACTTGTGGTGTGCGTGCTATGCATAACTTATGGCTCGCGTTTGATTTTTCCAAGACCTTAGTTCCAATGGCCCCCCAACACTATTAGTTGGCTCATCCTTGAGCCAACAACTTTCATTATGGTGCAACAGAGGCTATGGATGGCACCTTCTTCATTAGCTCAGTGCTGAAGATTTGGAGCTCGAAGTCGATCTGATAAAAAATATCGAGTAGTTCCTTCATGTCGAAAAATTATTTTTTGACCTCTTCCGGTGTGGTCAAACCAACTATAGGATTGATTTGTGTGTCCAACTCTATCACTAGGGATTCCCTTGCGTGTGCATAGTGGTGTTTCTTAGCTTGCTCATGTGCTTCCTAAACAATTGTTGACTGCTTCTATTGGTTGGTGTGGGTAGATGAAATATGTCAGTGAAGGCTGGATATATTGGTCTTGTCCTCCTTGTACACTGTAGGTTGAAGGAAGGGTAGCGCCTACTTCTTGTCATTGATCCACGCCTCACTTGCGCATATGCAGTCTTCAATTGTGTTGATCTCAGGGGCATTCTGAAGTTGGGTATAGAGTTGGAAGATGTAGTCAATTACTTCATAGAACCCTTCCACGCGTGCTTTTCCTCGGTGTGACATATTTTCTGCAATGGCATTCTTTTGCTGCAACTCCCCTTGCTTTGTTGGTGGGGTTCTCTTGAGTTTTTCTTGAAGCTCTAGATTTTGTGCCAGGAGGTGTTAGCCAACTTCCTTCACCTTGCTAAGTTTTTTTTGTGTCGGGAGGTCCAAAGTTTCTTTAGCCATGTTGGGGACTTGCACATATACTTCATCCACTACGCTGATCAATAATGTGTGCACATCTACCTCCGCTTCATGTCATTCATGGAATTCCTTGTGTGCAACTATATATTGTGCATGGATTTGTTGTATTTCCTAGTGTGCAACCATCTCCTACTCATGCTTTTGCTGATGATCTGTATAGGAATGGATTAGTGTGCTCTGCCTCTCCCCCAACTCATTAATTATTTCGTCCATGAATACTTGCAGGTCCGGTGAAGGCACCTTCACCAAGTCCATCTCCACATAAGGAAATTAAAAAGGCTCTAAATTAGCAGATGATTCAAAGGATGTCAAGGAAAATGGGTTGAGTTGCAGGAACCTCTTTTGTGTACTATTTCATATTGATGTAGTGAAAGTGTTGCTACTTGTCACCATCTGATCTTGGGATTTGGGGTTGGCCGAGGATCTAGCAATGTTAAGTGCATGACATAGATCACCCAATTATTGTGCTAACTCTCGATGTAGCAACTACTACACTTCCAAATTGGATTGTAATACCTTGAAGATGCTCTAAACTGGTGCTAGGGAAGGCATTGGATCCTGCCTTGGAGCGCTGGTGTCTATTTCCTGGCCCTCCATTTGATTGGTCAATATCCTATGGTTGGAGGACTTCATGGGAATTTGAGAGGGGGATTCCTCTTCGATGGGAAAAATGTTGGTAGGTTGCGATGGACTAGATGCACATCTTGGTGAGCTAGACCTGGAGGTTGGGATCAATGCAATCCATGCTTGTTTTCCCTTCCTGGGTGGAGTTCTCCCCATCATTTTTTGGACCCATTTCCACTGACCCTATGGTTCTTTACCCGTCCCTTGGGATTCCTCTACCTATTTACTCTCCTGCTTCTTATTGGTCCATGTTTCCAAGAGATCTACTTAGTCTTCTAGTGTGGGATGTATTGACTCTGACCACTGCATGATCACATTTTGAATTTCCTCCTCGGTAGTGAAAAAAGAAAGGACTTCTACAAGAATCCGTGGATTTGTGAGTTGGGTGATGAAAAAATTATGATAGTAAGATTCAAAAAGAAGATAATCATCATATGCATGCATAAGTCTTCCACAATTTCCTGGATCATTTCCGTGAACTAGAGCTAGAAATCCATGTTGTTCTCATGTTGGATGTCCTTGTTTGAGTTGTACTGCATTTCATTGAATTTTAGTGTAGCAAAGGATGGAATCACTTGTGTGTTGTATGCTTGGACCGATACTAACTTCCACACTATCATTGTGAGCAGGAGTAACACCCAACTATAGTGAAATTCCTTTCTTCGGTCCTACAGATCCAAATAGTACTGGATGAATTCGTTCATCAAGTATCTCAACCAACACAAATTGATTCCCTAAACACAGTGCTTTGCTGATAGGATTACCTCCAATGAATCTCATCCTTCCAACACTTGCGCATCAACTTACATGAAAGTACCTATGTGTTAAATTATACTTTCATATCGTTGATGGACGAAATGAATGCTCCTCATGTTCCTCTATGTGTACCATACTTTTGGAAGAACTATTTTTGCATGACATCCCATGCCAACACCACATCAATAGGGTACTCTCCTATTCTAGTAGGCCCAAGACATGACATATTTTTTCTATGTCTATTGGGTATGCATGGTCTAACCAGAGGAATCCTCCCTACAACTTGATGAGTAAGAAACGAACACACGAGTTGATGTTTGGGTTGCACCCGAAATGGGGGAGACATATAATAATGTCATTATTCCCAATATATAGATGGGATTAGCCCATGGCTTGAAAACGACCTTCAGTATTCCCTTGTCTTGTATGTTATAGTCTACGAACTTGAGGCTAGAAACCATACCCAATATAGGTCCTCTAAGGTGTACCTCACTGGGGATTTCGACCATGGGCATCTATGCTTATTTTTTCACTTTGGATTTGGGTTGCACCTTGGGATTGATGCTTGAGGCCATGGTTTTAATCATCTATTGGATCGACGAAATTGTAGTAGTTCCACATCGCTCCTGAACTTTGTTCTATATCACCTTCCCAACTCTGAAATATACATGTTGTGTGAGCTGAAAAATTGGCATAGACTTGCTTAATCCACACTGCACTTGGATCTTTGGTCACTCTGAACTTTAATCTCTAATTTCTCTGAACTTTGCATTTGACTAATAGCTGTGTATTAGCATAGCGAGAGATTTAAATTCTTGTGCAGGCACTTCCCTCCATCACTTTCACTTGCCTAGTTTTTCACTTAGATTTGCACCCATTTTTAATGATGACCAACAATATTCTATACTTCCATAACTATCGATGCACCCGTTGGTAAATGTTTCCATAGATATTTTCATTCCCATGCCATAGAGACTTGTCCTAGCCCAACTTCCTATCTCTTCGCCACCTTATTAGTCCATGTGTCTTGTCATATATCTGTCTCATATAGCTATCCCGTCCTATGTTCTTTACTCTGGAATTTATACCTGAAAAAATCCATATAATATTCTAATTATGCTCCGACACAACATATATTATCCTACAAATTACCCAAATCTATCATATTCTACTAATCATTTTTCACTTATAACTACCTTTACTCCTACCCACCTAAATCTTACTCTATGCTAACATTGAAGCTTCATCAATTCATGGTGCACCTAATCTATGCGAGCCATAATATTCCTTCAACCGAGTACCATTGATTAATCCCTTCAGTGGTTGACCAATGCATGTTGATAACTTTTCTACGCTAGCCTCACTAATGTACACAAGTCTAAAGGGTCCTAAATAATGCATGTGAAGCTTTCCATGGTGCTTCAGGAACTTGTTGTCATACAATAATACCAAAGATCCCAGTTGTAGAGTCTTGTGCTCAATGTTGTGATCATGCTAGAACTTCTATCTTCGTTTCTCCATCATATGGCCGTGTCTAACAATCAATCATTCCAATTCCAATAAGTCATCCAATTGTATTTCTAGTGACTGATCATCTGACATCTGTGTCACAACTAAAATTATGAGACTTGGTACCACAAATTCTAATGGTATCATCGCTTGTTTTCCATAGACTAACCTGAACGATGTGTTTTAGTCAATATTTTGCAGGTAGTTCTATATGCCCACAATACTAATTTAATATGTTGATGCCAATCGTCATACTATACATTGCATACCTTGGTTAGCACATGCTCTAATATCTTGTTGAGTGCTTTGACAATGCCATTGGCTTGTGGATGATACAATGTGCTCTTTTGATGATGGATCACGAACTCTTGAGTTAGTGCAAAGATGGTGTCATTCAACAAGTGTGCACTCTAATCGCTCATAAGTATCTTCGAGCATCCAAATATGGTGATAACCTTCTCAAAAAGGAATCGTGTGTTAGTATCCATAGTTCAATCATTTACCAGTGCAGTTTCTTCCCAATAGGTCAAGTATTCTGTTGCGGTGATAATATTTCGTGCACTGGTTTTTCACACTAGGGGATTGATTGGCCCTACAAAGTCAATTTACCATTTCTCAAATGGATCTAATGCAGTGACAAGAAAGAGTGGTAGTTCATCTCAGCTAGATGGATTCCCAATCTATTGGAAAATGATCCGGATTTATGAGCAAAATGAAATGAATAACTGACTAAATACAATAACACATAGATACATAGAACAACAACAACATATATCCAATGAACAATAACTTCTATTGAATAAATAAAATAGGTTGAAACTGTAAAATTGCAGAACTGAAAACAACTTGCTCGAATGGTGGTAGTTATCTCTGAGAAGAGATGTGGCTGCTACGCGCATCCGTTTGAGCATAATGATTACAATGAGGCTCTAGAGGAAGTTTTAACATTACTCATGAATTCAAAAACCATAGACATCCAAAAACCTAACCCTAGGAGATGAAATGCCAAAATTTATGTGGGCCTCGATGGGTAAGTTGGTACCTCAACTTCCTGGGGTCGTAAATTTTGCATACGAACTCCGTTTTAGGTGTGTGATAGCCCATTGGAAAGGTATTTTAGATAAATACACATTATGTTGTCAAAATTTGACTCCGTCTACAATTTGACTGTGACAAGCCAAAAAAACATTGTTTAGGGCCCTAAAACGACCTTGGAAGTACAAAAATATGTACTGACATTCGTGCTTGTACCCAAGAGTTGATAGGTGGTGGAAAATTCAGGATCTCGCTGATAAAGTTGGGGCCACTCAGATTCCTCATTCCCATTGGAATGGATCACGGTGGTGAGTGCAACCATGAGAGTTCGAATGAGGCAGTCATCAAAACGATTTGTGCTCCCTGTCTTATACTTGATGTTGAGATGGAACTGCTGCAGGTATGTGGACCACTTTTGATGGCAATATTTCTTCAACTTCTCTTGTGTCTGTATGAACTGCAGAGGCTTGTGATCAGTGTGAATGATTGTTTCCTTTCCCTGAATGTAATGTTTCCATTGACGATAGGATTTCACAATGGAATACGTTTCCTTGTCATAGGTGGGGTATTTTCGAATAGTATCTGAGAGTGTCTTACTATGGTATGCTACTGGATGACCATGCTGAGTGAGAAATGTGCCTATAGCATAGTCGGATGCATCAATATCAATATTGAACGATTGTTGCAAATCGATAAGGAGAGTACTGGAGTTGAGGACAAGCGATGCTTCAGATCATCAAATGCTTGTTGTTGTGCCTTCCCCCATACAAAATTTTCCCTACCATCGTCCTTGGTCACTTGGTTGAGGGCCCATGCACTATGGGAGAATCACAACACGAACCGTCAGTAGAAGTTTGTAAGTCCCAAGAAGCTTCAAATGTTGGCTAATGTGGTCGGGGCTGGCCAATCACATATGACTTGGATCTTAGCTGGATCCACATGTACCCCATGCTCATCAACAATGTATCCTAAGTATTGGACCCTGTTAATTCCAAGGGAGCATTTTTCCAAGTTGGCATATAGCTTGTGCAACTGCAGAGTGCTCAAAACCTGCTGACTATGCTACATGTGCTCCTCCCACGTTCTGATGAAGATGAGGATGTCATCTAGATATACCACCACAAAAGAGTTGGTGAAGGGTTTTAATACATCATCCATAAACCTCATGAAAGTGGTTGGTGCATTTGTTAAGCCAAAGTGAATGACCAACCATTCAAAGAGACCTTCTTTAGATTTGAAAGTTGTCTTCCGTACATCAATCAATTCGATGGGAGTTTGGTGGTAGCCAGAATTTAGGTTAGTCTTGATGAAGAAATTTTCCCCCTTGATTTGGTCAAGAAGGTCATAAATTCGAGGAATTGGGTACCGATTCATGACTGTGATTTTGTTTAATGCTTTGTAATCAATACAGAGCCGCTAGGTCCTGTATTTCTTTTTCACCAATACAATTGGGCTTTCGCAAGGGAAGGAGCTGAGTCTGATGTGCCCCTTTTGAAGCAACTCTTGGATCTGACGCTTGATTTCGTCATTTTCCATCAACGAGCGACGATATATTGGTCCATTAGGTAGAGGTGTACTAGGGGTTATATCAATTGGATTCTTGACTTGGCAGTGCGTTGTTACCCCAGTGGGCGAGGGAAAGATGTCTCTGTACTCTTCCACGATCCTGTCCACTTGCTTCTATTGCAAAGAGAGGCTCTATGTAGAGGCCACAGATGTGGCGACGACCTTATGCTTGTTGTGAGAATAGATCACAAAGAATATGAACTTCCTGATCTGTGAAATGACCTTATTGCATTGCTTAGCATAGATTAAAGAAATAGCGGTAGACAACACTACCTCTAGTATCCTGTTCAATTGTCTACCCAAAGTAATAATAACACTGCAGGGTCTAGACACATACAAAACATGTCACTTCCACAAATATGGTTGTCCTAAAATAAAATCACAAACTTCAAGGGGATAAATATCACACAATAAATCATCTTTGAAGGGCTTGATGCCGTAGGGCAGACAACACTGTTGGCTGACGTACATATCTCTTCCTTGGCGAAGCTAGTTGATGGTGTAGGGATATGGGTGAGGTTTCATCGACAGGTCCATCCGCTTGATGACCTCTACTGAGATCATGTTCTTCCGACTTCCGCTATCGACAATGAAATGAAGTGGAGCCCATTTTACCCACATCTGTGAGTGAAAGAGGCATTCCCCTTCCTCTGGTTCTTCTGGTTCGCTTGGATGGAATTTGGTGGTAGCGACAGTGGTGTTGGGTTCGACATAGATAGTCCACTTCCCTCCTTCTAGATTTTATTCAGAGTCACAATATGCCTCTGTCTCGGAAGATTTCAACTCAACCAGCAGTGACTGCTTGGAGCGACATTCTTTGGTGTTGTGCTCAGGGATTTTATGGCATTCACACCACTTTCCTGTGTCCTTCTTCGACTTCTCATTACTCTTCTTCTGTTGCGGCTTGGACTGGTTGTCCTGAGAGTGGCCATATTTGCTCTGTCTCTTGTTTTTTGGGTTGGGGGCGCCTTTTCCTTGCTTCAGTTGTGAGGAGTTTGCAGATCCAAACTCTCACCTCTTCTGCTTAAATTTTTGCTCGATCTTGAAAACATATCTATAGGCCTCACCTAATGATGTGATGTCTAGAAAATCCATTTCTATTTGAATGTATCTATGTAGAAAACCGTGGTATTTGAACACCATATTTCTTTCAGAGTCTTTGATACCCAATTTGGTGCGCAGGGTAAGGAAAATATTGGTGAAATATGGTACTTTCTGGTCCCTTTCCTGACGCAACTTGGTCCATCTTGTGTACTAGTCCTTGTAATTCTAACAGGGTAGTATTGTTCTTTAATGGCATCCCTAAAGGAATCCCATGTGGGGGAGACCACAAATATTGCAGATTCCTCTATGGCCCTTTTCTCATAGTAAGTATCCCACAAGTCCTTAACATGGGGGACGACCTTGAGGAGTGCAAAATTAATATTTTCCCTATTGGAAAAATTGTGGACTGAAAAGTACCCTTCGAGCAGATTCAACCATTTATCTACAACATCCACATCTATCAGTCCTTCAAATAATGGGATATCAAAATTTACTTGTACCTTGAAGGGGGTTGGATGGCCACTTGATGAAGATGCGTCTCTTGTGGGCAGCCGCCGAAGGATCTGTGAAAAGTTGTCCATCATTTCGTTCCTTTGTCGCGCAGGGGATTCCTCGAGAAATTTTTTAAAAGGATCTCCTGGTCCATCATATTTCTTCTCATCCCCCATGGTTTTTTTTTAGGCTTGACATGACCAATATTGTAAAGGCTCGATTGGTTCGAGTCCCAAATTCTTGTACCCAGATCTTGTCAGGGACATGGATGAAAAAAAAAATGAAGAGCAGACCGCTCTGATACCACTGATATGGATTTATGAGCAGAACGAAATGAATAAAAAACTGAATACAATAACACAAAGATACAGAGAAAAACAACATATATCCACTGAACAATAACTTCTATTGAATAAATAAAATAGGCTGAAACTGTAAAACTGCAGAACTGAAAGCAACTTGCTCGAATGGTGGTAGCTATCTTTGAGAAGAGATGTGGCTGCTACGTGCATATGTCAGAGAAAAATGATTACGATGAGTCTCCATAGGTGTTTTTAACATTACTCATGAATTCCAAAACCCTAGACATCCAAAAACCTAACCCTAAGAGATGAAATGCCAAAAGTTATGTGGGCCCCGATGGGTAAGTTGGTACCTCAACTTCCCGGGGTCATAACTTTTGCATAAGACCTCCATTTTAGGCATGTGATAGCTCGTTGGAAAGGAATTTTTGAGAAATACACATTATGATGTCAAACATTGACTCTGTCTATATTTTAACTATGGCAAGCCAACAAAACACTGTTTAGGGCCCCAAAACATCCCTAGAAGTATATAAAGATGTACTGACATGAAAACTTCCAAAATAAGCCAGTTGGATTAGGTTGGTGGCCATCAATCTCCACCTCAAAGCTGTGCAGGGCTTCAGACAACCCCGAAAGTGTAGAACCCAAAATTACAAAGAATTACATAAGAACGTGTTGAACTAAAAATTGTCAAGAGGAGCCAGTTGGAATAGGTGTGTGGCCATCAATATCCACCTGGATTATAAAATGTCATAATGTTTACAGTAATCCTTAGATTCTTCAAATAGTGATGACCACCATAATCCCA
>JASDQU010207962.1:992-11594 GCA_032191745.1 Picea mariana | reverse complement strand
TAAGCCTTTATTCCATCTTGATCAGTTGGGGGAGAATATGGGACCTTATATCCATCTGTAATAGATTTCCAAACTTCAACACCAAGAGACATCAAGTGGGTTCTCATTCTTATCTTCCAAAAGGAAAAAATTGTTCCATCAAAGAAGGGGATTCTGATTGTTGGTTCTCGACTAGCCATGGCCCCTGTAAGACCTTCCAACCGTTAGATTGTTTTAGAAGAACTTGGCTCTGATACCAATTGTTGTAAATACTGGGGGGGGGTGAATCAATATTTATTAGCAATTAATATTTTTCACTTTCTTAAGACTAAACAAATAGATTAAAATGCAAATCAGAACTTGAAGAAGAAACACTTAAAGATAAACTTCAATTTATTACAATGACTTGTGAGAACACCAATCCTATGTAAGCACCAACTTCCAAACAAGTTACATGCCCCAACCTGTCAAAATAATGAGGACACCAATCCTTAGTAAGCACTAACTTACAACTATTCAAAAATTGATCAAAAAGATCTTCCCTCCTGACAGCTTGTACCCAACTCATATTTCAAAGACACTTGCAGTTTAGCCTCAGAAAGACTTCTATTTGAACTACAAAAAGGTCTGCAACTTGCCCTCCAAAATATGCAATTTTCCTTCAAATAGGTCTGCAATTCACCTTAAAATCTTTGCAAATGTGCCTCCAACAAGGTCTACAATCCGACTTCAAAAATATACAAATCTGCCTCCGAAAATTCTGTAACTCGACCTCCAATCAGGTTTACAATTCAATGTCAAAAAGGTTTGCATTTCAGTCTTCAAGAGCGTCTGTGATTCTTCCTCCAAGAGGGTATGCAATTTTTCCTTCAAACTCTATAGTTCTCCCTCCAAGATAAACCTTAAACCCAACAAAACAACCCCACAAAAATCCTCAGTTTTCACCCCCTTCTATACTTGGTTCATGAGATATGAACCCTACTCTAGCTCGCTTGAACATGTCTGAGGTGTGCTTGAGCAAGTAAGTAGAATGATCCGAACAATTATTATGTATATAGTTTTTTGACCTTGACTTGCTGGGCCAACTTGTGGGTAAAGACAAGTATAGATGAATATCTTCAAAAAATTATTTTCTCCTCAACCACGAGGATTTAGAAACCATGCCACCTATCACTGGAAAGGTCTCAGAATATGATATTTGATTAAGTAATTTGTGCTTTGATTTGGACTACATTTATGGGGTAAAAATTCCTTTCAAAACCAACACCCCTTCATAAGCCTTTGACATCAATAACAACCATTTTCAATGGGTTTGTGAGTTTTGGCTAGAGGCTATTCAACTTGCAAATGAGCTTGTTATCTTTTTGAAAGGAATATTATTTGGTTGCATCCTCTACAACATTAGTGGATGGTATTGGTACTTTGATAATCATGAAGATTCTAAGATATTGGAGGGGATTTCCTTTTGGGTCCTCCTTTAGCACTAGATATTTAAAGCTTAGTCTAGGAGTTGTCGTGTTTGAAGAGGGGATATTTCCTGCTCCATTTGGAGGGGAAAGCGTAATGATGACTTGGGTGAGTGATTGGAGGTCAAAGGCACCCCTAATACTACCAATTCAAAGGCCATTGTTAAAATTGTGGGTGTTGTCCACATAGTTGGCTCCGAGAAGGATGGATTTGCTACAAGTGCTAAGTGGAGGGGAAAAAGAGTCCATAGCCTACATTGGCGAGAAACTAGAGAAAAAAGGAAAGTTTCTACCCTCATGGATGTTTCAAGCGCTATTACTTGCATTGACCAACCACATAACTCTTTTTTTAATCTATTATGTTTCTCATCTTGAATATGTCAATTATTAGTTATTATAGAAATATACCCATGAGAATAGCACTCTTAAAAATATTAACTTTACAAGGTCAATTATTTTACCAATTAAACTAGAGGATCATAACTATGATGCCACTCTTTTTCAATAAGGGCTCAAATGTAGTTTGAGAAGAGGTGTTAAATTCACAATGTAGAAATTTTAAAAATCTCACTTTTATTGCAAATCCATAAATTCCACCTCATCCTTGAGGTTTTTTGGATATATTTCCTGTGAAGTTTTATCCTTAGTGTTTAATATGAAATGTGAATTTACAACATCTCACTTCAACCCAATTTCACAACACAACCCAAGAAAATAAATACCATTCAAGTGTACTTCAATACGACCAAGCTACAACCCTTAGGACACACTTTTCAAGCATATACCATATTTGGAATGTCTTATTATAACATATTTATATCAACAATAAATATGCTTCTTTATCTTCTAGTTATGTGTTAAATGACTTAACAAATTTAACTCTATGTTATGTCAAATCAACATGCAGAATCAACCCAATCAAGAAGATAATATAAGCTAAAAATCAAATTTGTGAGCACACAAAATTTTGGTTGTTGGAGCACTTCATATATATATATATATATAAGAGATGAAATAGATGTAAATACCAACAACTTATCACAAGTTGGTACAATTCAAGGTTTCCAAACCCTAGCTAGGGAAACCATAAGAAAACCCTAGCCACCAATTCCTCCTAGCTAGGAATTGTTCCTAACCAAAACTGGGTACTCCGGTAAATATCCTCAACAAGTTAACATCAACATTGACAAGTTCTCCTTGACACCTACACTTGCATCTCATAAGTGTACACTAATTTCTACTTTTCTTTTTTACACAACAAGCACACCAAGTAGCACTAGGGTTTCCAAATGCCACAAATCTTAGTGTTATTATCTCACAAGATATATACTATAAAATTATTCCTATGCTCCTCTAGAATTTATCCCAAACCCTTGTCTTTTGTGTCTCCTTAGGGTGAAACCCTAACCCTATCTTCCCTTGAAATTCCTCCAATAACCTTAGTGCTCAAGACAAAGAGAGAAAATTCACATGAAGAAGAGTACAAGAAGATAAGTGCACCCTAGTCTCATATCTCTAATTCAAGTGTATGAGTCTATGAGTGAACAACTGCAAGTGATGAAACAAATCTCTTCTCCATTTATTTATATGAAATGTGAGAGAGACAAATAACCATAATGTGGATCAAGTCCACAACAAAAAACTTATCTAATCACTAAATAGGCCCACATGTGGAGCAATACAATTCCAAGTGACACATTATAATCTCCAAGGAAAGCATGTCCAACAAGCAAGGTGATATGTAAATGAAGGATTAATAGCCCACTCTCTTCACCAACATGGGTAATTTTCAAAATTAACTTTTTGTTTTGTGTTCACAATTTTATGCAGAGATACCAATCTTTATAATTAATCTCTAGGGCTTCTATGCTCAATGCAAGTCTGAGTGCAACTTCTTTGCAACACCTCGTTGTTCACTATTATTTTGAAGGCATGTGAGGTTGGTTTTTTTTTTTGTATTTGTAAGGCCAAGACAAATTCTAATAGTGGGAAAAACACAAGCCTATGATTTGCAATATGCCAATCCCCAACCACATTGCAATCTAGTTAAAAGTAAAAACACCAATTAACTTATTTTGAGGGACTACCAATCAAATTGGATGTATTGTGTATTTTTTTCAATTAGATTCCAGGATCATGACAAGCACTCCAATTCTCATTATTCAAAAGTATGAACAATTATGCATGCCAACCATGATCTATGCATACATTAACCCACCATTGTCACGACATTGACAATGCTTGTATCAATGGACTCTTGATTAAAAGACAATACAAGAGGAATACGATACAGGTTTGCTTTGAATTATGGAAGCCAAATACCAATGCTTCTAACAACATGAATTTTTAAACAATACACACACCCACACACACCCACACAGACACATATAAGCCACACCAATCTATTACATAATAGAGATGCATGCTTGTTAGCTTGGGGTTTCACACCTAGGGTTCGAAAGGATTTACCAACAAATACCCCATTGGCGTTGATATATTCAATATTCGAGGACTGAATAAGGTCTCACCCGAGACACCATGAGAATCACATAGACATAATGTTTGTACATTGCATGAAGGAACAATATAGACAATAAATACTCAGATAAGAGCTGCACATTGTATTTTATTCATTCATATCAACATTTATATAAGTAGCGGGTAAACTAACATACATACAAGTGGTATTTCATAATATAACTCATAATATGAATGTCAAATGGGTCTCATGCTTTCATTCATTAATGACATATAATAATTTATATACATTGGGCCATAACCTATTTAGAGAATCATTAAGCTTGAACTAGAGACCCGAGATTTAGGTCTCGATCTACTTTCTCTCTCATATTCCACTTACAACTCTACAATTAGAATGAACAACCAACCTTTGAACCATGAGTGAACCCTTACATGTCTGCATGAATTCCTTATATCTCTACAGAAGCATGGAAATCATAACAAACATGCCATCTCACTAACAACCTTGACCACAACCAATCGGTCAGTTACAAAAACAATTACATTCATTACGTTGATATTCAAGGATTTGATATGCATGCACTATTTACATGTCCTTTCGTAGTACAAAATTGGTGGTGCATGTAGTGCAAAATTGGTTGGTGGAGTAGAAAATAGTCGATGGGTGTTGAATCTTGGCATTGCATGGTACAAAACTTGTGGTGTGCGTGCTATGCATAACTTATGGCTCGCGTTTGATTTTTCCAAGACCTTAGTTCCAATGGCCCCCCAACACTATTAGTTGGCTCATCCTTGAGCCAACAACTTTCATTATGGTGCAACAGAGGCTATGGATGGCACCTTCTTCATTAGCTCAGTGCTGAAGATTTGGAGCTCGAAGTCGATCTGATAAAAAATATCGAGTAGTTCCTTCATGTCGAAAAATTATTTTTTGACCTCTTCCGGTGTGGTCAAACCAACTATAGGATTGATTTGTGTGTCCAACTCTATCACTAGGGATTCCCTTGCGTGTGCATAGTGGTGTTTCTTAGCTTGCTCATGTGCTTCCTAAACAATTGTTGACTGCTTCTATTGGTTGGTGTGGGTAGATGAAATATGTCAGTGAAGGCTGGATATATTGGTCTTGTCCTCCTTGTACACTGTAGGTTGAAGGAAGGGTAGCGCCTACTTCTTGTCATTGATCCACGCCTCACTTGCGCATATGCAGTCTTCAATTGTGTTGATCTCAGGGGCATTCTGAAGTTGGGTATAGAGTTGGAAGATGTAGTCAATTACTTCATAGAACCCTTCCACGCGTGCTTTTCCTCGGTGTGACATATTTTCTGCAATGGCATTCTTTTGCTGCAACTCCCCTTGCTTTGTTGGTGGGGTTCTCTTGAGTTTTTCTTGAAGCTCTAGATTTTGTGCCAGGAGGTGTTAGCCAACTTCCTTCACCTTGCTAAGTTTTTTTTGTGTCGGGAGGTCCAAAGTTTCTTTAGCCATGTTGGGGACTTGCACATATACTTCATCCACTACGCTGATCAATAATGTGTGCACATCTACCTCCGCTTCATGTCATTCATGGAATTCCTTGTGTGCAACTATATATTGTGCATGGATTTGTTGTATTTCCTAGTGTGCAACCATCTCCTACTCATGCTTTTGCTGATGATCTGTATAGGAATGGATTAGTGTGCTCTGCCTCTCCCCCAACTCATTAATTATTTCGTCCATGAATACTTGCAGGTCCGGTGAAGGCACCTTCACCAAGTCCATCTCCACATAAGGAAATTAAAAAGGCTCTAAATTAGCAGATGATTCAAAGGATGTCAAGGAAAATGGGTTGAGTTGCAGGAACCTCTTTTGTGTACTATTTCATATTGATGTAGTGAAAGTGTTGCTACTTGTCACCATCTGATCTTGGGATTTGGGGTTGGCCGAGGATCTAGCAATGTTAAGTGCATGACATAGATCACCCAATTATTGTGCTAACTCTCGATGTAGCAACTACTACACTTCCAAATTGGATTGTAATACCTTGAAGATGCTCTAAACTGGTGCTAGGGAAGGCATTGGATCCTGCCTTGGAGCGCTGGTGTCTATTTCCTGGCCCTCCATTTGATTGGTCAATATCCTATGGTTGGAGGACTTCATGGGAATTTGAGAGGGGGATTCCTCTTCGATGGGAAAAATGTTGGTAGGTTGCGATGGACTAGATGCACATCTTGGTGAGCTAGACCTGGAGGTTGGGATCAATGCAATCCATGCTTGTTTTCCCTTCCTGGGTGGAGTTCTCCCCATCATTTTTTGGACCCATTTCCACTGACCCTATGGTTCTTTACCCGTCCCTTGGGATTCCTCTACCTATTTACTCTCCTGCTTCTTATTGGTCCATGTTTCCAAGAGATCTACTTAGTCTTCTAGTGTGGGATGTATTGACTCTGACCACTGCATGATCACATTTTGAATTTCCTCCTCGGTAGTGAAAAAAGAAAGGACTTCTACAAGAATCCGTGGATTTGTGAGTTGGGTGATGAAAAAATTATGATAGTAAGATTCAAAAAGAAGATAATCATCATATGCATGCATAAGTCTTCCACAATTTCCTGGATCATTTCCGTGAACTAGAGCTAGAAATCCATGTTGTTCTCATGTTGGATGTCCTTGTTTGAGTTGTACTGCATTTCATTGAATTTTAGTGTAGCAAAGGATGGAATCACTTGTGTGTTGTATGCTTGGACCGATACTAACTTCCACACTATCATTGTGAGCAGGAGTAACACCCAACTATAGTGAAATTCCTTTCTTCGGTCCTACAGATCCAAATAGTACTGGATGAATTCGTTCATCAAGTATCTCAACCAACACAAATTGATTCCCTAAACACAGTGCTTTGCTGATAGGATTACCTCCAATGAATCTCATCCTTCCAACACTTGCGCATCAACTTACATGAAAGTACCTATGTGTTAAATTATACTTTCATATCGTTGATGGACGAAATGAATGCTCCTCATGTTCCTCTATGTGTACCATACTTTTGGAAGAACTATTTTTGCATGACATCCCATGCCAACACCACATCAATAGGGTACTCTCCTATTCTAGTAGGCCCAAGACATGACATATTTTTTCTATGTCTATTGGGTATGCATGGTCTAACCAGAGGAATCCTCCCTACAACTTGATGAGTAAGAAACGAACACACGAGTTGATGTTTGGGTTGCACCCGAAATGGGGGAGACATATAATAATGTCATTATTCCCAATATATAGATGGGATTAGCCCATGGCTTGAAAACGACCTTCAGTATTCCCTTGTCTTGTATGTTATAGTCTACGAACTTGAGGCTAGAAACCATACCCAATATAGGTCCTCTAAGGTGTACCTCACTGGGGATTTCGACCATGGGCATCTATGCTTATTTTTTCACTTTGGATTTGGGTTGCACCTTGGGATTGATGCTTGAGGCCATGGTTTTAATCATCTATTGGATCGACGAAATTGTAGTAGTTCCACATCGCTCCTGAACTTTGTTCTATATCACCTTCCCAACTCTGAAATATACATGTTGTGTGAGCTGAAAAATTGGCATAGACTTGCTTAATCCACACTGCACTTGGATCTTTGGTCACTCTGAACTTTAATCTCTAATTTCTCTGAACTTTGCATTTGACTAATAGCTGTGTATTAGCATAGCGAGAGATTTAAATTCTTGTGCAGGCACTTCCCTCCATCACTTTCACTTGCCTAGTTTTTCACTTAGATTTGCACCCATTTTTAATGATGACCAACAATATTCTATACTTCCATAACTATCGATGCACCCGTTGGTAAATGTTTCCATAGATATTTTCATTCCCATGCCATAGAGACTTGTCCTAGCCCAACTTCCTATCTCTTCGCCACCTTATTAGTCCATGTGTCTTGTCATATATCTGTCTCATATAGCTATCCCGTCCTATGTTCTTTACTCTGGAATTTATACCTGAAAAAATCCATATAATATTCTAATTATGCTCCGACACAACATATATTATCCTACAAATTACCCAAATCTATCATATTCTACTAATCATTTTTCACTTATAACTACCTTTACTCCTACCCACCTAAATCTTACTCTATGCTAACATTGAAGCTTCATCAATTCATGGTGCACCTAATCTATGCGAGCCATAATATTCCTTCAACCGAGTACCATTGATTAATCCCTTCAGTGGTTGACCAATGCATGTTGATAACTTTTCTACGCTAGCCTCACTAATGTACACAAGTCTAAAGGGTCCTAAATAATGCATGTGAAGCTTTCCATGGTGCTTCAGGAACTTGTTGTCATACAATAATACCAAAGATCCCAGTTGTAGAGTCTTGTGCTCAATGTTGTGATCATGCTAGAACTTCTATCTTCGTTTCTCCATCATATGGCCGTGTCTAACAATCAATCATTCCAATTCCAATAAGTCATCCAATTGTATTTCTAGTGACTGATCATCTGACATCTGTGTCACAACTAAAATTATGAGACTTGGTACCACAAATTCTAATGGTATCATCGCTTGTTTTCCATAGACTAACCTGAACGATGTGTTTTAGTCAATATTTTGCAGGTAGTTCTATATGCCCACAATACTAATTTAATATGTTGATGCCAATCGTCATACTATACATTGCATACCTTGGTTAGCACATGCTCTAATATCTTGTTGAGTGCTTTGACAATGCCATTGGCTTGTGGATGATACAATGTGCTCTTTTGATGATGGATCACGAACTCTTGAGTTAGTGCAAAGATGGTGTCATTCAACAAGTGTGCACTCTAATCGCTCATAAGTATCTTCGAGCATCCAAATATGGTGATAACCTTCTCAAAAAGGAATCGTGTGGTAGTATCCATAGTTCAATCATTTACCAGTGCAGTTTCTTCCCAATAGGTCAAGTATTCTGTTGTGGTGATAATATATCGTGCACTGGTTTTTCACACTAGGGGATTGATTGGCCCTACAAAGTCAATTTCCCATTTCTCAAATGGATCTAATGCAGTGACAAGAAAGAGTGGTAGTTCATCTCAGCTAGATGGATTCCCAATCTATTGGAAAATTATCCGGATTTATGAGCGAAATAAAATGAATAACTGACTAAATACAATAACACATAGATACATAGAACAACAACAATAGATATCCAATGAACAATAACTTCTATTGAATAAATAAAATAGGCTGAAACTGTAAAATTGCAGAACTGAAAACAACTTGCTCGAATGGTGTTAGTTATCTCTGAGAAGAGATGTAGCTGCTACGTGCATCCGTTTGAGCATAATGATTACAATGAGGCTCCAGAGGAAGTTTTAACATTACTCATGAATTCCAAAACCATAGACATCCAAAAACCTAACCCTAGGAGATGAAGTGCCAAAATTTATGTGGGCCTTGATGGGTAAGTTGGTACCTCAACTTCCTGGGGTCGTAAATTTTGCATACGAACTCCGTTTTAGGTGTGTGATAGCCCATTGGAAAGGTATTTTAGATAACTACACATTATGTTGTCAAAATTTGACTCCATATACAATTTGACTGTGACAAGCCAAAAAAACATTGTTTAGGGCCCCAAAACGACCTTGGAAGTACAAAAATATGTACTGACATTCGTGCTTGTACCCAAGAGTTGATAGGTGGTGGAAAAGTCAGGATCTCACTAATAAAGTTGGGGCCACTCAGATTCCTCATTCCCATTGGAATGGATCATGGTGGTGAGTGAAACCATGAGAGTTCGAATGAGGCAGTCATCGAAACGATTTGTGCTCCCTGTCTTATACTTGATGTTGAGATGGAACTGCTGCAGGTATGTGGACCACTTTTGATGGCAATATTTCTTCAACTTCTCTTGTGTCTGTATGAACTGCAGAGGCTTGTGATCAGTGTGGATGATTGTCTCTTTTCCCTGAATGTAATGTTTCCATTGACGATAGGATTTCACAATGAAATACGTTTCCTTGTCATAGGTGGGGTATTTTCGGAAAGTATCTGAGAGTGTCTTACTATGGTATGCTACTGGATGACCATGCTGAGTGATAAATGCACCTATAGCATAGTCAGATGCATCAATATCAATCTTGAACGATTGTTGCAAATCGATAAGGAGAGTATTGGAGTTGAGCACAAGCGATGCTTCAGATCATCAAATGCTTGTTGTTGTGCCTTCCCCCATATAAATTTTTCCCTACCATCGTCCTTGGTCACTTGGTTGAGGGCCCATGCACTATGGGAGAATCACAACACGAACCGTCGATAGAAGTTTGTAAGTCCCAAGAAGCTTCAAATGTTGGTTAATGTGGTCGAGGCTAGCCAATCAAATATGACTTGGATCTAAGCTGGATCCACATGTACCCCATGCTCATCAACAATGTATCCTAAGTATTGGACCCTGTTCATTCCAAGGGAGAATTTTTCCAAGTTGGCATATAGCTTGTGCTACTGCAGAGCGCTCAAAACCTGCTGAATATGCTACATGTGCTCCTCCCACGTTCTGATGAAGATGAGGATGTCATCTAGATATACCACCACAAAAGAGTTGGTGAAGGGTTTCAATACATCATCCATAAACCTCATGAAAGTGGTTGGTGCATTTGTTAAGCCAAAGTGAATGACCAACCATTCAAAGAGACCTTCTTTAGATTTGAAAGTTGTCTTCCGT
>JASDQU010207955.1:11372-28423 GCA_032191745.1 Picea mariana | reverse complement strand
CCTATGTTCCTTTAGGAAGAGCCGTGTAACACAATGATGTATGTGAAGAACATGAGTCCTCATAGGATATTGAAGGACACGACTCTGGAGGAGGCATTCTTAGGGTTGAAGCTAGAGATAGGACATTTGAGGATCTTTGGTTGTCCAGTCTACATTCATGTGCATGTGGAGAAGATGACGAAGTTGGAGTTTTCCATGATTTCTTGATGTAGAAGGAAGCAAAGCTCTATGGCCTTGAGTACCATAGAAGCATAGTATATATCATTGAATGTGTGAAGCAGTGTGGCTTCACAAACTTCTGAAAAAATTACTTGATCATCAGATGGATAATATGATTATAACTATAGTTGTGTGAAGCTTTTTGAGAACCCTGTGTTTCATGATAGATCGAAACACGTTGAGATAAAATATCATTTTTCAGAGACATGATGCAGAGGAAAGTAGTACACGTGCCGTACCTTCATACACATGAGCAAAGTATAGACATCTTCACCAAACTGGCTTGGTGAAGAATGCCTCTCTAGCTGAGAGGGAGTGTTGATGACTATAGCCAAGACAAAGTTCGAGTACTTCCATGCCTCTTTAGCTAAGAGGGAGTGTTGATGATTACAACTGCGTGAGACATTATCTAGGACACAGATTGATCGAGACGACCTGAGAGAGAGCCAATGATGGGTATGTGGTTCCTATATGAGATAGAACTGGAATGTTGTGTTGGCCTCCTCTTTACAGAGAGTTGAGAAGAACTCTAGATTATTCTCAAGTGTAACGCAATGAGAAACAAGATCTGTTGAGTTGGATGTGCCTGTGGCTAAGCACAGGTGAATGTGTGAAATCCCATGAGCTGAGAACATCGTTCCGAGACAGAGATGAAACGATGTATTAGCCTCCTCTGAGCAGAGAGTTGAGATGATGAACTCCAGATGACCCTCCTGTGTAACGCAGTGAGAAAGAAGATTTGTTTAGTTGGACGTGCCTGTGGATGAGCACAGGTGGACGTAATCCTAGTGGCTGAGCACTAGTGAGTGTGGTTCTCCTATGAGACGTAGTGAGATAGAGAGACATCCATGTGGCTAAGAAAAGATGGATGTGCCCCTAGTGGCTGAGCACTAGTGGGTTTAGAAGATCCCTTGCTATATTGTTCAAGAGTCAGATTTACCTGTAACCCTAATTGTTATGTAAAGGGTACATGTCGGCCGCACCTTAATGTAAAAGATAATATGGTAATTATTAATTATATTATAAGATATTGCGGTCGGCCCTGTTGTGACAATAGACACTAATGTTGATAGATTCATATTAATGTAAGTAAAGGTAAATTCCCCATTGGGGAATCATGTCACAAGTGTGAGTTTGGAAATTTCAGCAAACACTTGTTTTGGAAAAAGTGCACACCTCTCTTGGGTGCTAGTCTTCTAGGGTTTGTGAGCACCCTCTTGTGTGCTAACTCTTTATGGTGTTGGAGGTCTTTCTCTTGAATAATATAGCAAAGGATTGGTTGGGTTTTCTTCCCTTGTGTAGAAGGGTTTCCCGGGATACTTCTTGTGTACTTGTGCATGGTGTTTCTTCTTGTGATCTTGGTTGCTGCAACAAATTGTCTATGGTTTAAGTAAAATGATAAAAATGGAATGAACTTCATGCTTAAGTCTTGCCTATTAAAAATTAATAAAAAAACAACCTTCTTTAATGGTGTTATTGAAGAAGAAGTGTATATAGAAAAACCACAAGGGTTTGAAGTTGAAGATAGAAAGACTCATGTCTGCAGATTGAAGAAATCTTTGTATGGGTTAAAGCAAGCTCCTAGAGCTTGGTATGAACGAATTGATAGTTTCCTAAGTAGCTTAGGCTTTACCAAGAGTAAAGCTTATTCTAACCTTTACTTCAAGGTTATGAATGATGAGCCAGTTATATTGTTGTTGTATGTAGATGACTTATTCTTTGGAGAAAAAAAGATCATCACAGAATGTAAGAAGAATCTCGTTGCAGAGTTTGAGATGAAAGACCTAGGCCTGATGCATTATTTCTTAGGTCTTGAAGTTTGGTAGAGCCCAAAGAAGATCTTCCTTAACCAAGGGAAGTATGTAGAGGAAATACTAAAGAGGGTTGACATGTTGGAATGTAAATCCATGAACACACCCATGGAAACAAAGTTGAAGCTCCTGGTAGATACTTCGTCAGAATTCGTTGATGCTACTATGTACAGATAGATTATTGGTTTGTTGATGTATTTGACGAATACCAGGATGGATATATGTTTTGTTGTGAATACCGTGAGTCGGTATCTGGTAGAACCCAGACGTGTTCACCTTGTAGCTGCAAAACATGTGATGAGATACCTTAAGGGTATATTGGGATATGGTCTCTGTTATATTGGAGATCACGACTTTAGATTGTATGGATATATTGATTCAGATTGAGTTGGAAGTGTTTATAATAGAAAGAGCACTTCAGGATGTTGTTTCAATCTGGGGTCAGCCATGACTTCATGGAAGAGCAGGGAAAAAACCATTATTTCTCTTAGCATGGCAGAAGTGGAATACATTGCAACATGTTCCTCCAGTTGTGAATCCATATGGCTTCAGAAGTTGTTGACAGGTCTATTCGATATGGAGATGGAAGCCACCGTAATTCTACGTGATAACTAGAGTTGCATAAATATGACGAGGAACCATGTGTTCAATGATAAGTCGAAGCACATATAAATCTGGTATCATTATATATGCGACATGGTGCAGAGGGGAGCTATAAAGCTCCAATATGTTGGCACAGATGAGCAGGTTGCAGATGTGATGACTAAGCCTCTGTCTCGTGTAAAGTTTGAGCACTTTCGATACAAGATTGGTGTAGTCCAGAAGGACCTCCCTTGAAAGGGGGAGTGATGTTGATGATACTATGGTTTATTGACCAACAACGGGTAGCTTAGTTAGGATTTTATATCCTAGGGGACTGATCATCCTTGGACAGATCCCGAAGGTCCGGTAAGGACGATCTATCAGAGTACCTATGCATGTATATTCCAGTTGTGGTCAATAGTGGTAGCTCCATTAGGATTTTATATCCTAGAAAATCTTATGATTCCTGGGAAGATCCCAAAGGTTTGGTAAGGATGGTATATCAGAGTTCCTTGATCAAAATTTCAAAATTTGAAGTTTGAAAAATTAGGGTTTTCTCATAAAACCCTAAGTTGCAGTGGAAATTTCAGAATCAGTTGCAATATCAATTGACGTATCAGTTGCAGTCACCGTTGAATTTTTTAAAAGGGTTGGTAATTATTACCACTGCTACCAGATGGTGCCACTACCTGCAAATACTATCAGAGGTATGTACTCACATATTTCTAAACTGTTAAGCTTTAAAGGGTATTTGCAGGAGAAGGGATCTCTTGCCATAGATTCATAAGGATATCAGATCCAACACATTCATAGGAATAATGAAACCCATGTTTGATTATTCTGATATGCATCTATTTTTTATGACATTATTTTGATCTAGGTTGCATGTTGAAGCTATGACAATCATACTAACCTTTGGTCAAAATTAAAGTCAATGTATTAGATTGATTAAAGTTCAAAGCATAGAGTTTATTCTCTAACCCAACTTTCTGTCAAGATAGAATATTGTCTTAGTACATAAGATAGGTTGAAGAAAACACTTGTCATCTTGAGTGAAGGAGACTTGCAAGAAAATAAACACAATAATTTTTTAGGACAAGACTATAGGTTCCAGGTTTGATTAATTAAGTTGATAAGATTCAAATTTGCACATGACAAGTTGATAACTACCCCATTACAAGTAAACACTATAGTTGAGGTAGCAGTCTTTGAAAAGTATTACACTTGGTAGCATGTGAGCATATTGAGATAAATGATTAATGTAATAATTTACCAAGACACAACTAACATCTCCTCTGGGATAAACTTCTTGTGTTGGTTCCAGGTTACCATGGAGGAATGTTTGATAACAACACTAGAAGAGTGTTGATCTCATTTCGTATTGTATTTATTACTTTTGATGTTTGCTTAAGACAGATCACACGTGATATCTCTAAAAGGCGCTACTGTGACGATTATTCGTGGTATTGTTTTATTATTAACAAAGGAGTATTATTCTTGCTTGTTGTTTTGTTGACCTTGTTTCGGGTCACAGGTGATAACCCTAAAGAAGCTATTTTTGAGATCCAGAGTATCTCATATGGAGATCGATTCTAAGGAGAAAAAGGCTCCAAAGATGACCGAACATTAGAACAAGAACTCACAGTATACTTGTTCAAATGATAATGAAGCCACCTTGATAGGAAGCATAATTCACTTGAAGTCTGACTCAACTTTTCATATTTAGAATTAGTATTCAACACCAAGCATACCATGTAAGAGACTATGAAGTCCTTGTAGACTCAGAATAAATAAAGAGTAAGCCTTGTCTCAGAAAGGATCAGATGAAGAGACAACTTCCAAGAATGGGAGTAGATGCCATGAGAAGACTAGATCGTACCTTCAGAAACTTCTAGGAGATATGAAATCTCCTAGGAATATTTCCTTGTTTTAGTGACAGAGAAGGAAGCCGGTTAGAAAGACTAGGATATGGATTTTTCAGTGAGACTAGAAGAGAAGTTAGTATTGACTTCCAAGATTGATCTAACAGATCAAGCATGTTACAGATGTACAAAGCCTAATGTGTGTCTAGAGGATTCTCCCAGCAAGGGGGAGAAGACTATGAAAAGACACTTACTCCAGTAATTGAAGAAATAGTTCCACTATTCATGAAGACAACCAGAACAACCATGATTCATATATAGTATGATATGCAGGGGGAGAAATCCCCATATTTAAAATTAAGT
Source organism: Picea mariana (assembly GCA_032191745.1). Lineage (NCBI taxonomy): Eukaryota > Viridiplantae > Streptophyta > Pinopsida > Pinales > Pinaceae > Picea > Picea mariana. The sequence continues at coordinate 23,586 of JASDQU010207955.1, read as the reverse complement.
GGAAGTTGGTGCAGTACATTAGTTGGGACATGGATACATGACTACAATAAAAGATAGAGTTACCTCCATGAAAGAAGAAGAGATACCTTCAGTATCATTTATTGAGCCACTCTCAGTTTTGGATGAAGTTGTTTTCATGATGAAGTAGAGGAGTTACTCTCATATTTCAACAGTCATAGTGAGAATGGAGCAGACATTATCAACTTCTGAGAAACTGCAAGTGCAGAGTCACACTTCCAAGGAACAATTGCAGAGAGAGTAGAGGAAATACTACCAGACAGTAAGACAAATAGTGCTTTGTAGAAATCACACAAAGATAACACATGATTGTGCAGATTGAGTTGCAACTGAGAAAGTGTACCAAGTTGGTACAAAGTGATGTGAAAATTTGATTTGAATTTGAAGATATAAAGACTCATCTCTGCAAGATGAAGCAAGCTCCTAGAGCTTGGTATGGAAGAATTGACAGTTTCCCGACGAGCTTGAGATTTACCAAGAGTAAAGTTGATTCTAACCTTTACTTCAAGGTTATGAGCCAGTTATATTGCTTCTATATGTAGATGATGTATTCTTGACAATATTAATTAAAGTTCATCACAGATTGCAAAAGAATCTCGCTACAAATTTTGATGAAAGACCTAATGCATTATCTCTTAGGTCTTGAAGTTTGACAGAGCCCAGAGAAGATATTCCTTAACCAATGGAAGTATGCAGTTAAAATATTGAATAGGTTTGATATGTTGGAGTGTAAATCCATGAACACGCCCATGGAAACGAAGTTGAAGCCCCTGGTAGATACCTCGTAAGAATTGGTTGATGCTACTATGTACTGACAAATTATTGGTTCGTTGATGTATATGATGAATACCAGACCAGATATATGTTTTTTTGTGAACACCTTTGAGTCAGTATCTGGTAGAGCCTAGACATGTTCACCTTGTAGCTACAAAACATGTGATGAGATACCTTAAGGGTGCGTTGGATTTTGGTCTCTATTATAATAGAGATCATGACTTTAGATTGTATGGATATATTGATTCAAATTGAGATGGAAGTGTTTATGATAGAAAGAGCAGTTCAGGATGTTGTTTCAGTGTGGGGTTAGCCATGACTTCATGGCAGAGTAGAGAGAAATCCATCATTTCTCCCAACACGACAGGAGAAGAATACATTGTTGCATGTTCTGTGAGTTGTGAAGCCATATGGGTTCGGATGTTGTTGACAGACCTATTTGATCTAGAGATGGAATCCACCATAATCCTCTGTGATAATCAGAGTTGTATAAAGATGATGTGTTCCATGATGAGTCGAAGCACATAGAGATTCGATATCACTTCATTCATGATATGATGCATAGGGGAGCTTTAAAGCTCCAATATGTTGGCACAAATGAGCAGGTTGCAGACCAAGCCTCTATCTCATGTAAAGTTTAAATACTTTTGAGACTAGTTTGGTATAGTCCAAAAGGACCTCCCTCGAAAGGGGGAGTAGTGCTGATGATACTATGGTATCCTGACCAATAGTGGGTAGCTCAGTTAGGATTTTATATCCCAGGGGACTAATCATCCCTAGATAGATACTTTGGATCTGTCAGAGTACCACAAAATGTTGTTTCACCTGCCCCATTCTATTGCACATGATGTTGATGCGATGCCAACCTTGTGCTGAAGGTTTCCAGCTTTGAGTTGATGTTGATGTGATGCCATCCTTGTGCTGAATATTTGCAGCTTCGTGTTGATGCTGATGTGATGCCAGCCTTGTGCTGAAGATTTGCAACTTCGTGCTGATGCTGATGTGATGTCATCCTTGTGCTAAAGATTTCTAGCTTTGTGTTGATGTTTATGTGATGCCAGCCTTGTGTTGAAGATTTCCAGCTTCGTGTTGATGTTGATGTGATTCCAGCCTTGTGCTGAATATTTCCAGCTTCGTGCTAATGCTGATGAGATGCCAGCCTCGTGCTGAAGATTTCCAGCGTCGTGCTGATGTTAATGTGATGCCAGCTTCGCGCTGAAAATTTCCAGCTTAGTGTTGATGTTGATGATGCTCCAGCATTCGTGTTGTGATGTTGTTTTTGTTGATGTTGTATCAGCCTCGTGTTATTGATGATGATGATGTATTAGTGTTATACGAATCCATGTTGATGTAGATGATGATGATGCCATTCCAACTCCTTGTTGTGGATAATGATATTGATGATGAGAAAAACTTTCGATGATTTATAGATATGTCAGTCAGTGTTCCAGATGTTGTTGATGTTGATTTCCTCTCTCTCTCTACTGATGATGTTGTAGAATACCCTTCTTGTTAAGGGGGAGTGTTGAAATATTGTAACACCAAAGATTATTCTATTTATTATTGATTCATTATTAATTAGATCAATCCCCTTTTTTGGATTGATCATGTCGGGCATTGTAATTGACCAAATCCCCTTTTGTGGATTGGTCAAACCCTAAATATATTATGATAATTAAGAAGTCAGACCCCAGGCCTAATTAAAGTGGTTTTAACCACTAAGAAGAGAAGTCGCCCCTGTCCAGTGAAGAAACACCTTTCCATCACCTGCCATCCAGTATAAATAAAGGAAGCTAGCACCTCATTCGTTCAATCACTCATAAAGTGCACAAGTTTGGAGAGCTGCAGTTGGGAGAAGGAAGAGAGAGGTGCATTGCTCAGTGTTGGATATTCTCTAGTGTTTTGGTTTATTGTCTTGGCATTGTATTGGCTATCTATATTAAGGAAGTTTTGCTGGGTTTTCTCCCCCATGAGGGTTTCCCAGGATAAATGATGTGTATCTTGTGATTGTGTTTATCTCAGTGATCCTACCTATGTTATGGTTATCTAGTAAATTGAAAAGAAACATAATAATAGATCAAAACTTAACATTAGCATTAGTGAATTAAATGAATCTTAGTCATTGATCTCAAGTGAGGTGAGATCTAATCTCAATCGTTAATCACTTTGTAGATATAGGTTTTTTATTCGGTCAACAACTCAAGATTATAAAAGAAAGGCTAGGTAGAAGGGAAAGACACAAAACAACAACACAAGAGAGAGTGTTGGGAGTTAGTGACCCATAGTGAGAGAAAGAGAAGGACCTTTTCTCAAGTCCAAAGGAGAAGAGAAATCAGTGGGTAACAAAATATAGCTCTAAGGAGGACATATCTCGGTAGATTTGAGTAGTAGATAGGAGCCATAGTAGTCATCAGAATAGTTCGTACTGCAAATCAGGAAACATCGTACGTGCAGAGAAGCCATCCATGGCGTGTACATATGTGCCATACAATTGTTCCAAGGAAAATACATATGCACCAGACAGAGTGTTCAAGGCATGTACATACATGCAGGACAGATTGTTGGGGGGCGCATACATATGTGTTGTACAAGCCATATTGAGCGTGTATAGATCATATAGGTCGTTGGTATAGAGCCATACAACTGGAGTATAGTTGTTGGGATGCATGTGTTAGCTTTATTTTTCAGTTTCTTTTCTTAGTGGGCATATTTGCCAGTTTGAGATCCCCCTTGTAAGCTTGGAATTTATTTGAATGAAGAGTTGATTTTGAAGGGGAAAATTTGTTGTTTATTTGTGTTGATTGTGAAATTTGGTTTCATGTTTGTTTCCATTGTTTTATTTATTTCCAGCTAGTATATTTTATTCTGTGTGTTGCAATTTAATTTTCAGCAAGGAAAAACACAAGGTAGTAATTTATCTAAGTGTTGGGAATTGAAAATTAACGTAGTATCAAATCTTGCACTTTGAGAAGGAGATACATTTTAAAAGAATTTTTCATATCTAGAAATCAGCAGGGTCAATTCCACAGCAATTTGTTTTGATTTACCAATGACATCAGCGAGTCTTAGATTTGATGACAGATTGGATGGAGCATCCAACTTCCTATTCTGAAAAGAAAGGTTTACCTTGATTATGAAGGAACATGATCTTTGGGATATTAGTAGCCAAGTTACCACCCCAACGACAGATGCAGTGGAGAAGGCAGTTTATGATAAGGAGATCAAATCCTAGCAGGTGATCTTGGACATAGTAAAGGATCATTTAATCCCTCATTTATCTAAGAAGTAGACAACGAGGGAGATGTTCAACGCTCTAGTGAACATTTTCCAGACTGATAACCTTAACATGAAGATGATATTGAGAAACAAATTCAGATTAGTGTAGATTTTCAGATCTAACAATGTTACCAACTATCTCACGAGGATCACCTATATTTTTTATCATCTTGTAACAATTGAGGAGACAATGATTGATACAGAGCTAGTTAATAAGACATTGAATGGTTTCTCAAAGCCTTGGGAACTATCTGTCAAGGGTATCTGTGCTCAAGAGAATATTCCCTCATTTGAGAATATTTAAGATGATTTCATCCAGGAAGAGACACGGGAGGAATCAAAGCTAGCAGGAAAGGAGGTTGTAATTAGAACTTGACCCTTGTCAGGAAGACAAGAGAGGGAAAAGGAAAGGATTCCAACAAGAAGGGTAAAGGTGAGGGGTCAACCTCACAACCATGGAAGAATAAGGACTTGAGTAATATCAAGTGCTTCTCATGCCACAAGAGTGGTCATTAAGCATCTCAGTGTCCAAAGAAGAAGAAAGGAAGAGGAAAATTGCAGCAAGTATCAACATCTGTAGAAACTAAGTTGGATGAGTTTGTGGTGAAGTTAGATATGGATTTCTCATTATTTAATGCCTTTCCACCAGCATAGTCACTAGGAGTGCATGGTACTTAGAAAGTGGTGCATCGTGTCACATGAAGAAATCACGTGAGCTATTAAGAAATCTGATGGAGAAGGACTCGGGGATCCATGTGGATCTTGGTGATGATTCCAAGTATGCACTAAAGGGTGAGGGAACTAACTTGTTCCATATTGATTCGGGTGGTTTATTTGAGGCCCAGGACATGCTATATGTACCAGGAATGAGGAAGAATTTGTTCTCGGTCTCAGTTATGGAGGACAAGGGTTTTGCCATTATATTTCAAAGAGGGAAAGTACTCATATGTCCAGAGGGAGCTAGATTTGGCATAACAATGAGCATTTGGGTTGGAGAGGGAAATTTAAACAAGGTGCAAGGTAATCCTATTCAGACCTTGGTACATGAAAATGAAAACCTGTGCGAATTATGGCATAGAAGGATGGGACACCTGCATTATAGGGCATTACCGATTCTGAGGGACATTGTCACTGGTCTTCCAAATTTTAGTTTTGAGCAGTATAGTGTGTGCACTTGGAAATAATTCCAAGGCTTCTTTTCCAAGCAACGAGAGTAGGTCCAAGGGGATATTTGATATTATACATTCAAATGTGTGTGGATCGATGTGAGTAGCATCAGCACAAAGAGCGTCATACTATGTGACATTCATTGATGACTTTTATAGGAAAACTTGGATCTTCTTTATGAAGACCAAGGATGAGATATTAAGTCAATTCTAGGAGTTCAACGTCCAAGTGGAGAACCAGATAGGGAAGAAGATAAATTTCTTTAGGTTATACAATGGGGGTGAGTACACTTCCAATGACTTCAAGGATTTCTGCAAGGAGGGGATCAAAAGGGAGTTGATAGTCTCATACAAGCCTTAGTAGAATGGGGTTGCAAAGAGAAAGAACTCGTTCATCATTGGTTTTGCCAGGGCTATGATACATGCATATGATGTTCCTATGTTCCTTTGGGAAGAGGCATGTAACACAAAAATATATGTGAAGAATAGGATTCATCACAGGATATTGGGGAACAAGATTCCTGAGGAAGAATTCACAGGAGTGAAGCCAGAGATAGGAAATTTGAGGAAATTTGGTTTTCTAGTATACATCCATGTGCCTGTGGAGAAGAGGATGAAGTTGGAGCATTCAAGACAAAAGGGTATATTGTTTGGATACATCGATACCTAAAATTATTATAAGATCTTCATACCAATGGAAAGAAAGATAGTTGTGAGCAGAGATGTTAAGTTTAAGGAGAACTTGGAATCTAGGAAGTCTCAGGATCCACTACGAGTGACAGAGGATGAGGAGCGGAAGGCTCCGAAGGATGAGCATTGCTCAGTAGATTCCATTTCAAGAAGTCAACCTTTAGGTGGGGAAGAGGATTCAAAACCCCCTTCTAGTTCTTTCAGAAGACCTCAATGGGTCACACAAACATTGAGGGATGCTCAGGAGCATGTTGAGGATCCTAGGAGCACCATTAAGGAGAGTAGGCCTCCAAGGAAGTTTCTTAACTATGTGGAACTTATGAGTAGCAACATTGATGTTGAGCCTTCTAGTTTTAAGGAGGTAGCAGATCAATAGGTTTGGTGGGATTCCATGGTGGAGGAGTACACCTCCATGATCATGAAGAATGATGTATGGAATATAGTGTTGAGATCATAGGAGAATTTGATGGTGAGTTCCAAGTGGATATTCAACATCAATCATACTGCAGATGTAAACATTAATAAATTCAATGCTAGGTTTGCGGCGAGAGGGTTCTCTCAGAGAGAGGGAGTGGACTATGAGGAGACATTTTCTACAATCTCTAGATATGCTTCCATTTGAGTTGTTATATCTCTTGCCTTAGTCATGGGGTGGAGGATTCACCAGATGGATGTGAAGACAACATTCCTCGACAAGATCATTGAGGAGGAAGTATATATAGAGAAACCTCAAGGATTTGCGATACATGGGAGGGAGTCTCATGTGTGTGGGATTAAGAAAGTCTTGTACGGACTCAATCAAGCACCCAGGATGTGGTATTCTAGGATTGACAGATACTTTCTAAGCATGGGCTTCACCAAGAGTGATGCAGATCTTAACTTGTAATTCATATTTGTTGGTATTGATCCACTCATATTGGTGTTGTACATGGATGATTTGGTTCTCACAAGTGCATAGGATATTATAGTAGGGTGCAAAGCAAATTCGTTTGTAGAGTTTGAGATGAAGGACATTAGGTTGATGCATTACTTATTAGGGTTAGAGGTGTGGCAGAAATCAGAAGAAATATTCCTTGGTCAAGGGAAGTACACAGTGGAGATCCTAAGGATATTTGGAATGGATGATTATAGAGCGATGACTACACCTACGGTTACCAATATGAAGAAGGTTTTCACTTTTGATTCAGATTTGGTAGACCCCAGGTTATACAAGTAGTTGATAGTTTCTTTGATTCATTTGATCAACACCAGGCTAACTATATGTTTTGTTCTGACCACCTTGAGCCAGTTCGTGGTGGATCCGAGGAGGATGTATTCGGTATCAACAAAACATGTTCTCAGGTACTTGAGAGGTACACTGGAGTATGGGTTTAGCTATCTTGGAGGTGATGGAGTGAGACTGTAGGGATATAAGACTCAGATTGTGAAGGGAGTGAAATTGATAGGAACAACACCTCAGGATGTTGGTTTATCTTGGTATTAAGAGTGATATTCATGGTTTAGTAGGAAACAAACTTCTATATCACTTTGTTCATCAAAGGCATAATATATGGCAATGAGTATGGCTAGTTGTGAAGCCAATTGGCTTCACAAATTGCTTACACGATTATTTGATCAGGAGTTTGATCCTACGGTGATATACTGTGATAATCGGAGTTGCATAAAACTCTCTACAAATCCAGTATTCCATGACAGGTCCAAGCATATTGAGATCATGTATCACTTCATCTGAGACAAGATCTAGAAGGGAGCAGTTAAGCTTCAACATATCTCCACAAATGAGCTGGTTGCAGACATTTTGACCAAACCATTGGTTAAAGGGAAGTTTGTATTCTTCAGGGACAAACATGGAGTGGTGCAGAATACCTTCCTAGCTAAGAGGGAGTGTTGATGTTTGTAGCATTAGACATGTACATTCACATTGGTCTAAGTGTCTAGATTTGTGGAAGTAGTCCAAAATATTCTACCTTAGTAATTTACTTTAATTAAAGGAATTATTAAAGTAATTTTTTTTTTTATAATTAAACTGAGTTTAATTTAATGAAATGTTAAGGTTATTATTATTAGTGAATTAAACGAATTTGAGCCATTTATCTCAAGTGAGGTGAGATCTAATCTCAACCGTCAATCACTTTGGAGATATAGGGTTTTGATTTGGACAACAACTCAAGATTATAAGAGAAAGGCTAGGTGAAAGGGAAAGACAAACAACAAAAACAAAAAGAGAGAGTGTTTGGAGTCAGTGTCTCATAGTGTCAGTAAGAGAAGGACCTTTTTCTCAAGTCTAAAGGAGAAGAGAATCTAGTGGGTAGCAACAGACGGATCTAAGAAGAACGACAGATCTGGGAAGATTTGAGTAGTAGATCTGAGCCACAAGAGATGTCAGAATAGTTTGTACTGCAGATTAGGAAACGTCGTATATGTAGAGCAATCGGCTAGGGCACGTATATACATGTCGGAAAAGTGTTCAAGGGTACGTACATATGTGCCAGACATAGTGTTTAGGATGTGTACATACATGGAGGACATGGTGTCAAGGGAATGTACATACATGTTGTACAGGTCATACATAGCACATATAGATCATACAGGTCATTGGTACAGGGATGTACAATAAGAGTAGAGTTTACAGGTTGCGTTGCAGGTGTTCGTTGTATTTTTCTGTTTCTTTTCTTAGTGGGTAGATTTCCCAGTTTGGAAGAAGCTTGGAAGTTATTTGAATAAAGAGTTGATTTTGAAGGGGAAAAATTGTTGTGTATTTGTGTTGATTGTGAAATTTGGTTGTGTTTGCTTCCGTTGTTTTATTTATTTCCAGCCAATATATTTTGTTCTTTATGTTGTAATTTATTTTTCAGCAACGAAAAACACAAGTTAATAATTTATCTAGGTGTTGGGAATTGAAAATTAACACCGCGTCCTCCCCATTGACATTTGTCTCTCCAAATGGCACTCGATCCAAAGAATGATTATTTTTCTTTTTATTAATTAATTGTTATTTTATTTTTTATAATGTTATTTTCAACAGTAACAATGTTTTAGGCGACGGTTCAGAAAAAGTTGCAATTTTCATCCCCCCCAAAAAAAGCAAATATGTTAGTTATAGAACTATGTTTCAATTCAGAGGTTGATTTCATGGTTTTGGTTCACAATAACATTAGTTGTCAAGGCCGATATTTTAAGCAAGTTATAATGTTGACCTCAAAGAAAATGAGGTGCTACTAATAACACAACTTGTAGTTTTAGAGGTCGATTTTAAGGATTTATTTTGGAATGGTATTGGTTGTCGAGATTACAACTTCAACCAAGTTCTAATTTTAACCCCCACAAAAAAGCGTTGATGATTTGAGCACCAACTTTTGTTTCAGGGGTCGATTTAAGAATTTTTGTTTGCAACTTTACATGAGCCATGGTGGAAAATTGTTGTAATTATAACCAAGAGAAAAAAAGGGGTGCCACCAGTAGTGCCCATTTTTTATTTAGAGGTTGATTTTGGTGTCTTTGATGCAAAAAAATTGGTTTTGGGAGCTAGATTTTTCATTTTGAGCTCACAGTTCTCATTAATTCCATAACTTTGTTGTTAACAATAGGCATATAAAAGGTGTTGATTGCAATTTTTTTTTTATCTTACAGTTTTGTGGATTTTCCCTTCTCCCCCCAAGGAACTAGGAAGAGAGAAGGGGAATTTTCCTACAAGGGGATTTTTTTCCAAGTTCTTGAACAAAAGAGTAGATCCTTACAATTTGATTACAAAGGAAAGTAGAGAAAAAAAACATAGCTATCACTTGCTAGTTGTGTTTTCTCCCTTGCCCAAAGTAAGTTCCAAAAATGTTTGATATGTAGAGGGTATTTTCTTTTCTCATTCATAAGTTCTTCAATACCGATTGAATTTCCTTCCTCTTGTGAGAGGAGGGGATGGATTTGGTGCTTTCTTCATAATTTCAACAAAGGATTTAGAATATTTAGTGTGATCCCTCATAGTTGGCTCTATTTCTTTTTCTTCATCCTCCTCTTAGTCTTCTACTTACCTTTTTGTGGGGGCATTAGTATCAAGCTTCTATGGGGATGGATATTTTCCATTATCATTGAATGCTAATCCATAGTAGGGTTCTATTGTTTCACTTTTAGGTTATTTCTCCAAATCTTGTAGATTTACTAAACCCTCTATATTCCCAAGAACTTCAAATTGACTGTTTCTTGAAGTGGGAAAACCCTCTTGTGATGTTGTTGACTGAGATGGCCTCTTACGCTGAAAGTTCCTATTCCTTATTGAGACCATCTTGAAATCGTGATTTTGTCTTGTGTTTTTCTCTAATGAAGGATACCCCTCTTGGGTTTTTTACAGGTTTTGGAAAAATGTCCACAAACATGACAAATATTTCACTTGAATGGGATCTATTCATAATCTAGGATTTGTTGATGGTTCCACCCATCTATATTGATTTGAAAGGTCTATAGGAGTCCCTTCTCCAAGTCCACCTCCACCTAAATTCTTGCATAGGAACAAAAAAATTCCTTTTGGTTTTTCTTAGCCAATGAAACTGCTCAGCTTATTTCCAATATCTCTAAGGGTGCAATCATCCCAAAAAATTAATATAAGATGAGACATTTTAACCCACACCATGGCTATAATGATTTTTTCTTTTGGATTTAAATTTAGGGTCCATGGGGCCAGGTGCAATCCTTTGGATCCCATAAAATATGGTCCAAAGTGGAAGATCAAATCCCATTATTCTTTACTAAGAATAAAAAACAAAATATCCACGACGAGAAGAAAAAAATATTACATGTCCTTTGATCTTTGGAGACCATTGCTTAGCTACCCAAGTTTCCACTGCTTTTGGACTAGGATAAATCCTTATAAAATTTCCCATCAAAGAACTGTTAAACAACATGGGGGATTTCCTTCTTGGTTCTAGCGATGGGAAGTACAATTGGGGAATGGCTTTTTGTTGTTTAACAAAACTCCTTTGGTGAGGAATATTCCTTTTACAGGGGTTCAAAGATCGAACTAGATAGAAAAAGGCCTATGATTCCAGGAAATAATCTCCCATCTTGCTTAGGTTATGGATGCAGTGGTTGTAGGATTTAGCTAAATCCCTTTCCCTTGAACTCACGGTGTCTTCTTCTTAGGCTACATCTCACTCTGCATTCCTGCAACATCCTGTGAATCGAGTGTCGACTAGGGTAAACCCTAATCGTTGAGCTCAGCCTTATTTTTAATCAACATACTCTTTTATTTCCTTTAATGCATTGAATATTGTTAGTGCAATCTCACATATTTTTAGATAAACTGGGAATTATTTGAGGAAAGGTTTAGATTGAGATATTTTTCATATGAATATAAGGAATAACAAAGAAGTACCTTCCATAGTGTAATACAAAATAGAATATCCATTCATGATTACAAGGTATATTTCATGGAATTAGTCACTCAAGTGGATTACATGGTGGTTGATGATGGTAAATAATAAAAGAGATTTATTAATGAACTTGATTCCTTGGTTCGAGATCAAGTTCGCATGTGGAAACCATCCACATTAGTTGATGCAGTTAGGTTATCCCGATAAGTTCAAGTGATGTTGAACCTAAGAGGAGAGTAATTTGGGAGAAACAAGGTTCCATTCCATGGATATTTCAAGGGAAATATTAACAAGGTTGGAGGTAGGAGGTTCAAAATCAACTAAAGGTAGTGAGCACCATCTCGAGTTTTTCTAGTGCAACTTCATTGATCTCGAGTTGGTTAGGGGAACAAATCTCATTCACAAGGGACATTTGGTATAGGTTAGGGCCAATAGGACTAAGGTTGGTTTATGAGTACCAAATAGAGTCAGTTAGAAGGTCCTCAAAATGTATACTATTGGACTTGTGGAGTGCCACAACTCTATAGAAACTATCCTAAGACATGAAATGAACCTCATTAGCAAGAGGGTAAAGATAAACCCAATCATTCTCAAGCATGCACTATATCCATGTGGTAGTAAACAAATAGGGAGTTGACCATCATGCCATTGTCTTGGAGTCGTCTAGCATGATTAATATTTTTCCTCTTTCTATTTTATTTGACATTGGTGCTATTGATGTTTTATTTCTACTTCATTTTTTATGAAACGTGGGTTGGAATATTGTAATCATGACGACTTCCATTATTTAGAGATGGAATTTGAATTTAAGCAATCTACAGGTCCACTTATTGATAATTTCACTATAGACCTTGTGTTGGGTATGTGTTATATTATTTGCATGAGTAGTAGTGTCTGCGTTGCATCGGGCGTGTAGGGGGGTTTGAGGGG